>PVIH01002855.1:0-103469 GCA_004025045.1 Sigmodon hispidus
AATAGCGACAAAAGCCTTAAACCTGGTCCTCTGGCCAGCCCGAGTCTGCTTCTGCACTGGCATGATCTTTAGAACTTCATCCTTCAGGGATGCACCCAGGAAGAAATCGATGATCTCCGATTCCTTAATGGGAAGGGAGAACAGGTAGATCTCCTCCAGAGACTTGATCTTCATGTCCTTAACCAAGCGGCCCAGCTTGATGACGGGGACCCACTCCTTGTCTTCGGCTTTACCTCCACGAGCCCCGCGGCCTCGACCACGGCCATGGCCTCGACCCTGACCGTAGCCCCTAAGACCGCTGCCGAATCCTCCATGGAAGCCGCCTCGGCCTCCTAATCCTGGGCCTCCGGGTCCTCCAGGCCCTCCCGCTGCACCGGCGTCATCCGCCATTTGGTGTTTTCTCGAGGAAAAAGAAGCAAGACTGGAATATTTCTATCACTAATAACTACAACTCCATCAGTCCCTGACTTCCAAGAATCTGTTCAGTATAGTTTTGTCATTTCAGAGCTGTCACATAGATGAACTTATAGAGTATGTAACCTTTGGGTTGGGTATTTTTTTACTTAGGGCAGTCTTCAGGAGAATACAATAGACTTTGATCATAGTTACCACCTCCTTTATTATACTTTTGTTCCCATGCCCCTCCCTCTTCTCCTAGCTTCTACTACATCTGAGAAAAATAGAAAATACTTGTCTTTTGTGAGAAATAGGCTGGTCCCATGAATTTTCCAGCAAACAGTGTGATGTAGTTTCTTCTTTATGTCTTACTACGCTCCATTGTGTGTGTGTGTGTGTGTGTGTGTGTGTGTGTGTGTGTGTATTTAAATCTAGTATCTATTGACAGGCAGCCAGGCTGTCTGTCTTTCAAGGAGAAACAGGCATATCTAAAGTAAAAAGATTTTAAGTCCTTTGTTTTACACCAAGAAATGATATGGCTGAATCATATGGAACTTCTATGTGTGTTTTTTTTTTTTTTTTTTTTTTTTGGAAGAATTCTATACTAATTCCCATAGTGGCTGGACTCATTTACAGCAGCACTGTTGTGAGTCAGTGTTCCCTTTTCCTCCCTGTATCCTCCATAGAGTTCATTGTGAGACACTGAACATTCTTTTCTCATATCTATGACCACTGGTACTTCTTTGGAGACGCTCTCATCACCTCTATTTATTCACTGGAGTGCTTCCTCTTTTGTTAACTTTTTGAGTCCTTTATATACTCTAAACTTGAACCTTCTATTGGATGAACAGAAATAAAGCTGTGATCCTATTTTATAAGGTGTCTCTTGTGTCTCTTCATTTGTTGATGTTTCTTTTTCAGTGAAAAACCTTTTTTAATTTCATGTAACTCCATTTGTCCTGTTTTGTTATTATTTCTTGAAACATTAACTATTTAGAAAACTTTTGCCCATGCCTAGATCTTGGTGCTAATAATTGAGATATATTTAAAACTGACTTCCAAAATTAAATCTTTTAATAGCATATCCTTTATTTCTTGCTAAATCTGACAAACTTAGGAACTGGGTATATTCTTGCCCTGAAAGAAAACAGGTTTTTAAGATCATCAAGGAAGAAAGGAGGTGACTATTTGTATGTGAATATTAGTAACGACTACAGAAGCATACACATTTGTCAGGAAACATACCAAGGGGCCAGAGAAATGGCTCAGGGTGAAGAGCACTTGCAGAGGACCCAGGTTCAGTTCTCAGGACGTACATGACAGCTGACAACTGTCTGTAACTCTAGTTCCAAGGGATCCAATACTCTCTTCTGGATTCTGTGGCCACTAGGCATATATGTGGTATACATACATACATGCAGTCAAGACACATTTTTACATATAAAGTTAATTATTTTGTGCTTTACAAACAAATGTTTTTCCCCTTCTGAAATTGCCAGTATTTCTCCTAGAAATATTTGTCATAGAAATTTTCCAGAAAGGAAATTGAGTTTCAAATCAAGCAATCTTAGGGGTACAGTTTTGTTAAAGAGGTAGACTCCTTGCTCAAACGTGTGTGTTCCATAAAATCCAAGGCCCGAAAGTAAGGTATAGCAAAGTGACAGCTTCTAAAAGAGGCCTGAGAGAACCCTCAGGTCCCATCAGCTGTGGCTCATTCATGCAAAATGTATAAACCTTTAGTTTTGCCAAAGTTCTTTAGAAGTTGAAAACCTGTCAACTGCTTTGTTATCTAAGCACAGGAATTTAGCCACAAAGTTCACTTATCTTTAGGAGCCTGAAAGTTAAACATGCAGACATTAGGAAAAACAAATTTTACTGATGAGTGTATGGATTCAAGACACATCAGGATGGGGCAGAGGTGGATAGCAGAGTCCAAAGTGAACAGCAGAACAGAAACATGTAGAGGTTAAGGCAAGAGCTTATGGGCTTCCGATGGAGTCTGCAGGCACTGTGGTGCACTGGACAACAGAATAGGGAGTGATCACAAAGAGACTTGCCAGAAGCCAGGGGAATCAGAGAGTGAGTATGGCTGCACCAGATGCAATAAATTCCTTGTGTGGCAAGTTTTGATGCTCGGAAATTCTTGCTACTTCTAAAAAGATACATGAAAAGACTCCTTGTAGCCCAGCTTGAGGTTGAGCTGAGTCCTCCTAGTGAGACTAAGTTGTACATTGCTATTATTTATTAAGTTTGGATCAGTGTCAATCAGTTCTTTCAAAGACTGCTGTTATAGAACTGACAGAAAAGAGGGCTGAGTTGAAGGACCTGGGATGGGAAAAGAATAACTTCTTTATATTCAACTAACAATTTAGATAAATTCTTTTCTTCCTTGGTAAGAATAATCCAAGGACGTTTCTCCTGTAGAATGCCAGGCTTAGGCTATTTGCAAAGGGCAGTTGAGTTGGCAGCCAGTGGGCAGGAAAGATACAACTGAGAGAATTGTTGCCTATAGATTAATTAATTTCAAAAGTAATTTTTATGGTTCACCATATCAGTTCCTCTGTCATTTTAATTTTTAATCATCTTTTTTAATAGCTACCCAATAAAATAGTCTATCATATGCAACTATATTATCTTGTACATAAACTTGGGAATCTGAATAGTTAAATAGTCTTCGTTTTAAGAGACAAAATTTCTTCTCTAATCCTTGTGCTTTTCAGATCTAATTTTCATCCAGGCATCTTGCATGAGGTGGGCTGAGCACGTGTTCTAAGGAAGTAGTTGCCTTATTGGTAGATTTGACTCTGGAGTCAGCAGTCACAGAGGCATCAGAAGTTAGGTACAGGAAACACAGCGAGTGTAGATAGTAGGTGCAGAACCACATGACTTTTGAATTGAACTCCATAGCATCTACCAAATGGCTTAGTCCCTCTCTCTGCCAGAAATAATGTTGCCCTGCTTCCATCCACAGCTCCCTTTGCTCTAATTCAGAAGCCACACCGGGTTCCTGAAGAAGCAGAGCCTCACAAGAAACCAAAGACAAAGGTACTCATATTTTTCATGCAGAGAGAAAGCTGTGCACGGGACCAGGCATTATTTCAGCAGCTTCTTAGGAGCATTACATCTTACTGTTGTTATTATTCTTTGTGGTGCTATGGATCAAACCAGGGCCTCCCAGATGCTAGGGAAAAGCTTACCACTGAACTACACAGTCAGCTCCTACTTTTAAAAGAGAAGGTGAATGCACAAGCGAACTCCATGGCATTGTAGGTGGGGTCTAAGATAGCTGGAGCCATTGCATTATTGTGAGATCTGCAGGTAAGTGATCAGCAGTAACACTAGCAGCTGGTCAGAGGCCAGGTGTGTGGGGTACAGTAACTCTTGCTTTACATATACATCTGGAGTATACAAGGTTCTTACCATATCTCATTTGTCTTTAAGCGGAAGGAAAGGGGGGGGCTTCCTTTTACATTAATTAAAGGAATAAAACTTTAATAAATAAATAAGAAATAAATACATATATAATTACCAAATTTATATGTATAAATTAGTAAATTAAGTCTTTTAACAGTTGTCCCTCATAGTATTGTGTAATTTGCCCTTCTGAAGATGCCCCTTGTTTAAAGGGGCAAGGCTTTTTCATAGGTTGCTTTCTCATTTTAAGGACCACTGACAGATTTAGGATAACTGACACTTTTCTCTATAGAAAGGAGACATCTGGCAGTACTTTTCCTGGTCTGCCTTGTTCAATCATGTTTTCAGTAGTTCTCATGAATAAAAGAAAGAGGAACTAGAGAGAACTCCAGAGAAATTAACCCCACTGTGCCCGACAGGCTGCTGCCTGCTCGCCTGGACCCGCATCTTTAAATGCCCAAACATCCTCAAGAGATGTTAGGTACATTTTCAACATTGGGGGCGCATTTCCTCTTAAGAAATTATCACACTGCCTGTGGAACAGCATGTCATGTGATGCGCCAGTTGCCATGGCAAATATTTGCGTTTCATGAAAAAAAAAAACAACACGAATTTAAAAAAAAAAAAAAGAAAAAAAAATCAATGCAAATGGCCAAATCCCAAGACAGACAGGCCTTCAGGCGAGTGCTTGGCCTGTACCATTATTGCTTCAAATTCAGCTGCTTAACAGGCTGTGAGGAGGCCATGGGCTAATGTGCATAATGCGATGGGCCCAGCACCTGTCTAGAGTCTCACTCCAAGTGAGTTCTCCACTCCCTCTGTTTTACAGAGAACAGATCTACAGGTAATACACATGTCACAGCAAGGTTTTAGCCAGTAAGCAGTTTACCTCAAAAAAAATGTTAAATGAGAATGTGTTTTCTAAATGCTAATTAGTCCTGGCATTATTTTCCTCTGTTGACTTGCAAGGGTTTCCCCTACTTTTAAAAACAGTAATATTTAAAGGCTGTGACCTCAGGTTGGTACATTTCTGAGTTGACTCTTTAATAGTGGTAGATGGTAAACTGGGCATGGACCTTAGCAGTAAAGAGAAAGATACAAAGTGCTGAGTTCCATACTGGAGCCCTTGCAGACCCTCTACTAGGCTCCAGCCCCAACGGATGCCACAAAAGCCTTTTCTCATAAACGCCTTCTAGGGTATTGCTCCTGAAATTGGAACTCAGCATCTGATTAGAGCTGTGTGTGTATATTTACTTTCTCAAACCTCTTCCTCAAAGCACACTGGACATTGGGGGATGTCTGGGGGAGGGAAAGGTCTTTCTATTTATTAGTTGCTGCCTGTGTGGGTAGGGAACAAGGGCCCAGCAGGGAAGGGAAAGAGGCCCGGGGATGAACCGAGCTCTGAGCCTTCTATTTGTTTTGTAAAACTGCCCAGGAGAGTCATTTTGATTTAAACTGTGTCTCATTCTTCATTGTAGGGGAAAGGCAAAAGGTCAAGAGGACCCCACGACAGAAAGGTCTGTAATTTGTGTGACTAGTTGGAATTTGGAATCTGTCACCTGATGTCCCCCTTTTGCTTCAGGGCAAAAGTGTGGGAGGCCATTTGACAGCTGGAGTTGGCAACAACCAAAGTTCTCTCAAGCTTTCTTTGTAAAAGAAATTAGATCATGGTTAAAAAAACAGTAATCGTGGTTCACTTCAAGTGAAACCATTCTCTGATCTCCGTCAGGACTGAATCATGTTACTGCCTTCAGTCCAAACAAATGATTTCTCATCCTGAAAATATGGCTGAATCACGTGTTTCTTTAGTTCCGAATATTTTCTTCATTTGAGAGCATATCTACAAAGATGCTAGAAATGAATGTAATAACTTCTTGGCATTTGCTTACATGTGTACACATGTACACTTGTGCTTACACACACAAAGGTGTGGGTGCATGTGTATGTACACATGCCACATTTGTAAAGCAGGCAGAGGAAACAGAATTTAAACTGTTCGTGACAACCAAGGCAACAGCAACAACAACAAAAAGAAAGAAAAATGAAACTGTTCCTAAAGTATAGCAGGTACATTCTAGTAAGCTCTATTCCACCAGGCTGTGTATTGACAGTACAACGTCTGCACTTGAGATATATCGGACTCCCCAGGGCAGCCAGGAGTGCTACTTTTCAAGGAGGGAGCTCCCTTCCACTTCTTCCCAGGTTTACACTAGGGACTGCAGACAGTCCTTCTGAACCTGCATGGATTGCTCCCAGATAACCAGTCATGAGCTTTACTCTGTACCTCAAAAAGAGAACACTCTTAGAGAACCCCAAGGCTTTATTTCTTTATTTCTTTATTTAGGAAGTGCTAATGTGGCTTCAGCATGTCCTGTGTATCTGTCATGACACACCTCCCATGTTCACTGAACCTTCCTGATGATGGAAGAAGCTCTGTGCTGTTACTGTCCTTGGCCAGTGTGAGGTTTATATACCAGGTTAGGAGCTCTTTCCTAGGGGCCAGTCCTCCAAATAGTACGCCTAGTTTAAGTGCTGTACTAGCCTGTACTGGGGCCTGCTTTGCACTGGACTCTGTTCTTAACATCTTGAGTGTGTTGGCTCCCTTGTTTTCACATCTCTAGGTGGCAGGTTCTATTGTTATTCCCCAGGAGGAATCAGATAGGGAGAGGTAAGTTATTCTAGATAAATGGCAGAGCTAGTACAGGAAAGTGGATTGCAAAACTCCCAGACCTCCAAAAGCATTAGAAACCTACAAATCTCAACCATTCACAATGATAATCCTTTCAAAATATATCACATGTCTCCTCCCCAGTGTATTTAATGCTTTCCCTTTCCAGTGCCATATGCTTAGATGGTAAGTTTGTGGCTTTGCTTTCTTTCTTATTAGACAGCACCTGTCACCTCTGCTGTCATGTCTGCTTTTATCAGCTTCAATATAGATAGTTCTTCTGTCAAAAATTACTGGGTAGAGTGATGTCTATAATTCCAGCATTAGGAAAGCTGGGGTGAGGATTATTTGTTTCTTAATCACTTTCATAGTGTTCATTTCTTTAGTATCTTTCTAGTATATTCTTTGACTCAGTGGAAAACTACATATTTTATGGGTAAGTCAGCTGTACCATTTTAATTAGACAACTTGTACTGCATTGAACCTGTCACTGCCCTCATCTGTTCTCATTTCATTATATATATATAATACACACACACACATATTCAAAAGCCAGTTAAGGTCTGGCCCGCTGCCCCTCTGTCTCTCTGTCTCTGTCCTCCTCTCTCTATCTGGGTGTGTGCCTGTGTGTGGTCTCTCTGTCTCTGTCCTCCTCTCTCTACCTCTCTCTGCCTCGGCCCCCTCCCTCTGTCAACACCTTATTTAAGGAAGAGGGGGGAAATTCCCAAAAAGGAGACTGCAGAATCTTTTAGGAACTGTTTTAATTTTCCGTAATAAATTGCCCATCCCACCTAAGCATTTTGACATTAAATTTCAAAATAAACTTAATTATAAGGTTTTATTTGAAAAGCAGTTCTTTTCATATAAAAAGTAATTGAGAGAAGAAACTGTAAGGATTGCTTTTACAATCTTGTCAACATTGCTTACTATGTCCGTATACTTATTGCATGTGAACGATTTTATTTATACACATCAGAAAGAGGTTAACTTATTAGCAACCCACAAAGTAATATTTTTCCTTTATGTATTTCACTTAACACACTTTTTTAATGATCACTCAGGAAAAAAAATGAAGTTCAGAAAGGAGGAAAATATCAAATATGGTAGAGTATTCTGATGCCATGACCCATTGGCAGTATTTAAGCCTTGTCATGTTCCTGTATTCCCATCATACTGCATCTTTGATTTTATTTTAATACTTTATCATAAGCTTGTATAATGTTGTTAAAAAAACTCACTACATAATATTCTGCAACTAACGATATCCCATAATTTTAATAGCTATTATGTTATTTGACATTAAATTATGTCAGACATCTTACCCGATCACAAAACAGCTTTGTAATGTATGCCAGTCCAAGTGGCTCTGAAGTTAAAATTAAATGTACACATACTCACTGAGTAAATCCTCACCGGCTTTTTATTGTGCATCAAGCAGTGGACCACCATGAAAGCCAAATACAATAGTAAATGAAACAAACTTCTTGCCCTCTTGAGGCTTCTCTTTTGCTGAGGAAGGCAGATGACAGCCATCTACTGTAATATCCTGGATTGATCCATATTTAGAAGGAAAACAAAGCAGAATCCTCACACAGCTATTAAGAATGTGCACACGTAGAGCATTGTGGGAATTCTGTAAATATTCCTTAGTGGTCTGTGACCAACACACTTCCTCTACACACACGTTCTCTTGAGGAAAAGCAGAACTCTGTGTTTCATTTCTGTGATAGCGATGATCCTTTACAAGTCCAGCTGTTTCTGCTGTACCTACAGAGAAGATGGTGTCTCTGCTTAGAGACCTGGACGAAGCTGCATTTGATCCCCAGCTTGTCATGCTTCCTGTGCATATCCCCAGAAGGCTCGCCTCATCTATCAGAATTGTCCCAAGTGGTCCTTAACTGTGCCACATTTTCTCAGCAAGCATTTGAAGATTATCAGAAAAGATGAAATCAATGCTTTGGTGAAGTAAAATATGCCTCTGGAAAAGGAAATTTCACATTTGACTGAAAACAGACTCCATCTACTTAAAAGGCCTCTCTGGTCCTGCTGGTTGATCTTCGATATGGATTTGATGGACCTGGTGTTTTTGTTCTGTGAGAGCTCACCTAAGCATGGGACTTTTCCCTTTAGAATGGTTTCAGAGTTGAGGAAGACCTATTTGAATATGGCAGCTTTCAAAGAGATGGCTGACGTTATTCTAGAAAGATGCTGCTGATACAAGTGGCCTTTCCACTCAGTTCTTTTCCTTTCTGTGTTTCTGCTCCTTCTTCCTTCTCTACCCTCTGCATGCAGCACACACTCTACCAGGCCAGTCTTACGGAGCTTCCATGTCCTGCAGTCTGAGGACTGTCCTGCACACTCACAACCTCAGAACTCTAGAATATTACTCTTTTGGGTTTTCCCAATCCTACACAGCAGATAGTGTGGGCAACTTGTCATCCATCTTGGTTAGGAAATTGCTACAAATACTTTTATGTATTAAAAAATGGAGAAGAAAAATCTTCCAGCTCTTTTTCATGGTCAGAAAGTGATAACATTGAGGTCACTGCATTGGTTTCATGGTTTACCAGCTCCAGGAGTTTGTTTAAAAAGATATTGGATGGAGGATATGGCTCAGGAGGCACAGTGCATATACAGGTCCCTGGACTGGTCCCCAGTACTGCATAAAACCAGGTATGGTGACAAATGCCTGCAAGCTTAGCACTCAGACAGTGACAACAGCAGGACTGGAAGTTCAAGGCCACCTTCAACTATATAGCAAGTCTGAGGCCACTGCCTCTGTTCCAAACAAACAAACAAACAAATTTAAAGCCAATATATCTAGATGAGTGACATATGTTATGTCAGAGAGGACATATGGTGGCAAATTAGAAGTATCTGTTAAGTTTCTATTAAATAGTTTCTTACTAGAAACTCAAGTCTTACAGAGGAAGTGACTTCCAGAGACTGCAGAGGAAGGCAGGATACACTAGACTGCAGGTTTTCTGGTTTCAAAGTCACCATTTTCCTGTCATACCATGCAGCGTCCCCTTTTGTATTCATGGTGGTTAATTTAACAAATTGTTTTCCATCCCCGCAAATAAGAAGAAATATGGGGTCAAGGAAGGACAGGTTGTCTCAGACATAAGAGGTCACTAAAACCCCTAGAGGGCTGAACAAGGAGAGCACAGCTAAGGAAGGAGGCTCTCAGAGAATTCTGGGAATGTGAAGTTATGAGAAGTTGGAGGTGAGGGAGTACGAGCAATCGTATCAGGTGTGGAAGAGCAAACTGAAGATGCCATGAGAACATGAAGAGGAACGAGGACAGACAGTGAAAAGACATCGAGGGCAAGCATCACTAGGAATCCTCCCCTTAGCTGTGTATGTATTGGGGATATTTAGGGTGTGGTTAATTTTTGTCATGGCAAAAACATTGTCCTAGGCATTCCACAGAGAGTTATAATCTTACACAACTCAGCTACTGTCTCTGAGCATCAATTTCCTCATCTATATGATAACCACTGTGGCAAGGTGAGGCACTGGAAAAAGCCTAAATTCCCCTTTTGGCAGACAGTAAAATCCAGATCCACAGAGGGTAGTGTCTTGCCTGAAGTATGCATCAGACTGTGGCAGAGCTAGGATTTGAACCCAGGATAATGGACTTCAAGGTCAAATCTTGTTTTATTGGGCTCATAATAGTCTATTGAGCAAACAGCAAAGCTAGTGACTTCAGAATCCCTTAGATTTTAAAATTCAGAACTGTGTTTATGCTATGTTCCTAAACCACCATCTCTCTGATGGTCATACCTTTTGGACAGCTCTAGGCCATTTAGGGTCTCAACTTTGTTTTGTACAAAGACTGACTTGACACACTGAGGACCTTGACTAGAAATAAAAAACAAGATGAATAATGTCTTTGGGAAATATTTATAAAGATTTAAGGAAATCTCTCCAACACTTAATCTAAGCTCTCAAAACTTTATAATGCAGGAAGAGTTTTCTCAGCTTTACAGTGCAGTTACCTAGACCATCCATTCCTAGCAGATGTGTTTTGGTGACTGAGAAACCAAACACTGATTTCCATTAAAGTATTGCAGTCTCTCCTTCCAGGTAGTGAAATGATTATCATCTGTAAAGTTGCCATACATATTAGATTTCCCAGGTATCCCATTATTCACCCTAGGAGATCCAATTTATAAATAGTAGGAGATCAGTTTGACACTATGTCCACCTGATATTCATATATGTGAAAATAATCTTTCAATTAAAAAATTATCTTAACCTGATATGATGGTGTATACCTGTAATTTAAATTTTTTACATATATGAATGTTTTGTTTGCATATATTTCTGGTACTTGCAGAGGTCAGAAGAGGGAGTTGGATCCCTTGGACCTGGAGTTACAGATAGTTGTGAGGTACCCTGCAGGAGCTGAGAATTGAACCTGGATCTTCTAAATTTTAGCTTTCTTTAGAATCTAAAAGACAGCAAATGATCTTCACCACCAAACTATTTCTTCAGGCTTGAATGCTTGCAGTCTGGGCAATTAAGAGGCTGAGGATTAAGTTTGAGGGCAGCCTGGGCTATATAGTGAGATTCTGTCTCAAAACAATAGCAACAATAATGAAAAAGAAATCAGCCTGGGGCTGCCAGTGTGGCCCAAAGGCAGAGTGGTTAAAAAAAAAAAAAGTCTGCTTAGAAGTAAGTTGTTTTTCCTGAAATGTGTTCTTTGCATCTTTGTAGATGGTATTTCTAAATTTTCTAGTACAGCTTCAGTCCTGGGCCTGCCTATGCTGCTTCACATTGGGTCTCATTAACCCATCATCCTGCCTTCCTCTGCTTTGCTTTAGACTAAGAAGTTCCCCTAAATCAGTGCTTCAGAAACTCCGAAAGTCACCTAGTTAGTGACTGCACTGCAAAGGAGAAAGGGCATTCCCAGCTAGCTGACAGACTCAGTTAGAGCAGGATGCTAACCATAGCTACAGGCATGCGTGCGTGCGTGCGTGTGCGTGTGCGTGTGCGTGTGTGTAGGCTGTGGTCCCATGAAAGAAGATGCTGAGAGGACGTAGGTGTCTCAACACAGCCACCCCACTTTGCACTGGGAGAGCAGGGCATAGTAAACAAAAGAGGAAGAAATGGACAGGGGGGACCAACAACTGATCCTAGACAGGTTTGTGGAGATAAAGGAAAAGAGCAGAAGGAGGCAGCACCTGAAGCGTGGCATGACCTTTAATCAGGGCTCCTGCTCTGTCTTCACCTGCTCAGTGCATCTCACAATGCTGATACACTGCTTTAATTTGGGAAGCCTTTCTCTTGAGAGGCATGTCTTTTCTTGCTCTAAGTCTGAAGTGCTCCCATGTGTGGCATTCTCTGTGACAGATGTACTACAGCTATGCTTTAGCTGACTACAAACCCATAGCTTCCTGGCACCTGAGTGGTCTATTGATGTCCAGGAGCATGTTTCCTTTGAGAGCAGGTATGTTATCCAAGAAGGTAAAAAGTGTGATCCTTTTGTTCTAAAATAACTCCTGTTAAAGTCTACAGCTCCAGGCCAACCTAGGTGTTTCTATCAGAAGGTCTAATACATGTTTGTTGATGTACATAGATATCCTAAACCCAGCCTACAGGAAGGCACTGTCTGTGAGAGACGAGAGACGAGTCCTTTCCCTTCTGAACCCCTGTCCTAGACTGTTTCATAGACACCCACTATGCTACTATTCTCCATAAGAGTAAGAAATTTTAAAATTATCTGAACATCTTTAAGCAGACAGGACTTTCTGGCAAATCACTCATCCATAGTCTTTGCTTCTTATGGGGATCTGAGTCTTCATGACTAGATCAAACATGTGACTAGCAAGACCTGCCAGCTCCATGCCTGGCCATCTGTGGCCATTCTGCATGTCTGTTTCTCACTGATGGAGCCCTGCCACTCTTCTCTGAATTCTAACCTTCCACCATCAGAACCCATCCTTGCAGGAAGGTAGAAATGTAGCCGTGGGCTATTTCTTTGGGAACATGTGCACTGGCATCTTGTGCCCGGACTCATGGCTCATCCTGCCAGCACTAACCTCTGCTAATGGGAGTACCCCTGTCAAACTCCCTCTTGCCCACTCATGAAGAAGAAATTTACTTCCATTTGCAAAACAGTTTACATTGTCATGCAGTCTTGACTAGATCCAAAAGAGAAATAATTTTGGCAAAAAGACTTTTTCCACTGCTCTTATGTCTTATAACAGTTGAAAGTATGCAGAAGCTCACTGCTGTTTGGAGTTGGCCAATGCTAAGGGGAATGTCCCCTTTTGGACTTAGTATTTTGACTTGAGATGACAGTCTGCTGAATTCCTTGGAACCTGAGAAAGGAACTGGGGTCTTTATTTCCCTGTGTTTGGTCATTGTGTCTTTGGTATACATGTCTATCTTGTCTTAGGTTTTTCTCTGGGACTCTGAGACCTAGAGGGTTATGTCTTGTACCTATTGAATACTCAAAACGAACAGTTCTTTCAGACACAGCATGAACCACCTCATCCTAACCAGCAGTACCATGGCACAGCCGCTATTGATAAATTCACTGTTTTTCTCCTTTGAGTTTTGTGAAAGCTTTTAAAAATGCTGAGAACAGTATAACCTCATGATTTGATAAAAAACGAGCATATGTATGTTCAATGGATATGCTGAAGATAACCAACCTCTTAAATCCCTGAGTAAGCAGCGACAGTCGTCATGGTGAGTTAAGAGTTTCCTCACTAGGAGGAAACACCCACACCTTCTTGTTCCTGCTCTCTCCTTTCCTGTCATCAGCAACTTTTGCATCCTGTTGCAGATGTCTCTTTTTCTCATGCAATAAGCATCAGTAATTGAAATACAGTGACTTTTTATTGGCAAAATTTCCTTTTTAACATTAAGGCTGAATCTCAGGCTTCATGTGTGTTAGGCAAGCACCTAACACAGAGCCTATGTTTAGTACTTTTTCATTTTTTATTTTGAGACAAGGCCTTTCACTAAGTTGTATGTGATGGGCAGGAAGTCACCCTGTAGTCCAGGTGAGTCTCAAACTTAGGATCCTTATTCCTCAACACACCAAGCCACTGGGATGGCAGGCCACCCAGGTTTGGTTTCCTTTACTTTAGGTCGAAGATGAGATTATGGTTTACTTTTGTCTCCCAGATTCTTTCTGATTTGATTTAAATGTTTTTATTATAGAAAAATACTTTTAAAAATATCACCCACCATCTCACTCCTAGAGGATTTCTCTGGACACTTACACATGATATAGTATACATATTTCCCTGATTTTAGGGCTGATGACAGGTTAAGAACAAGAAATCAGCAGAGTTCTCTAAGAGCATAGGTACATAGATAAATGACAGACATTATATACTTAAATATAATGAAATTATAGTTACTAATTATACAGCTAACCATTATTTTTGTTATAGTGTATAGTTAATTAAATATAATAATAAAGATATATATCTATATTATACATATAGTTTGAAGTGGCTCAATGAAATAGATCATAAAAGTTTCTGGTTTTGGTTTCCTTTGATATGGTCAGCTTACCATATATACAAAGATATAATATATCTTATATATCTGTCATATATATCATTACATATAAATATATATCATATGTAACTTATAAAATGACTCAAGAAAATAAATTATTATATATTATAAACATATATATAACACATAAAAGTATATAAATCTTTGTATGTAGAAATACTTTTATATCAGTTTAATAGCATCTCGTGATCTCTAAAATATCCCTAGGTAATACGTTTCAATGATATTACTTTGGCATCCTGATGTACATATGTAAAATCAATACTAGCAGCCATATTTTCCCATTACTAAATGGTAATTGATAAAGTGTTAGTACATATATGTTGACCACACTCTTAAAGAGATCATAGGACATTTCACCTCTGCCAAATTTTCTTTCCGCAGGCCATGAAAAGTACTACACCATCTAAGACGATAAAATCACCATGGGATTATGACTTTACTATTTATGATGGCACCATAGACAAGACGGCCCCAGACTTCTTAGCATTCAAGGCACATTATAGCTTAGCCTGGGGAAGTATTTTCTCTCTCCTAGAACAAATCGAGAAGTTTCTCAAGGACTATGCAATAACAGAAGCCAAAGTAAGAGGGAGGAGTTTGGTGTCCCTGCTTCCAGAATTTGAGCTGAAGAATAAACTTACCAAAAGTGATATTCTGTTAGTGTTAGAGAACCCGCTTCACATCCAAATGCTGTTAAGCCTTCCAGGACAGAGGTACAAGGGCCAAGATGGAATGACGGAGGCTGTCATCAAGATCCAAGCCACATGGAAATGTTATAAGGCGAGAAAATTCTTCATTGGTTATCGCCAGAAGAAGTGGGCCTCAGGTGTGATTTCCCTTGCCTGGCTTTTACATTGCCACAAGGCAAGACTAAAGACGATACTGAAGGAATCTCGGCAGAGACACCTGGAGAATTTCCGAATTCGAGCCAAGGTGCACCCGGCTGCCAGCTGTTAAAGCAGACCTCTTTTTCTAAACATTTCTTGCTTGAACAACTGCAATAACTTGTCTCTTTATCTCCTCTTCCCTCTCTAGTCACCCTCACACCCAGCATCCTGCATCGATAAGTCTCCTCAGTATAAGATGCACAAGCTCTGTGTTTGTTTGGGCAGCATATTTTAGTCCTAACCAAGAGTCTGGCTTATATGCCTGCAAAATCTGGTGCAATTTTTCTATAAAAGAAAATGCTTTTTGTTTTGATTATGGTGGTCACACTGGAAAATCAATGTTTTAACTGCACTACATTTTCTCCATATATATGTATGTGTGTGTGTAATATATGTATATGTGTATATATATATTACACACACCTTCTGACATTTTAATTTGCTAGAAAAAAATCTTCAGTTGTCTACATTGCTGTCACCACTTTGTCAGAAAGTATTTAAGTTTGCAGACAGCCTTTTAATTAGTGCTCACAATTTCATTTATGTTTGCTTTCTCTTTTTTTCATTCATATTCTGTTAATTAAGTGAGCTGCCTCTAATCTTCCCCTGCCAGTAGCATCATGTAGCCACCTAATTAAATTAATTGGGGAAGATGTTTTAAGTATGTAATTAAATCAATTAATATAATTTATGCCTGGCTTAACTGTACAGTGGAAAAACAGCTGAAGTTTGACTAGATGAATCCACTACAGCTTCCTGTCACTGATCAATGCTCTTCTTGCTTTTCAGCATCTGGCAGCCAACTGGAGTCGCATCAGGACCTCCAGGAGGACTATTATCCATATCCCATCATTAGGTATAACACTTTTGCCTGCAAATCTATCAGCAACCTCTATTACCCACCACATTATGGCTCCTTGATTGAGTTCAAGGAAGGCCCCTTGTTTTATTCAAATTGGTCTCGGCAGGAAAATGTTCTCGACATGATGAGAGTAATAACACAGGGCCCTCGCTCGAAACGGCGTTTAATTTGGGGATTAAGCAAATAAAGTCATTATGTGGGGGCTGCTATTCAGTGGAGAGGTGATTTGCTGTAATTCGCTTTCATCTGTATGAAATGAACTAAAAAGTTGTATTTTTCCCCCTGAAATAACAGATAATGTTTTCGATCTTCTTTAATGATGGAAGAACACAGGCTTGTGTGTGTTGTTGTTGTTACGCCAATAAGCCAGGATATTGCTTGTACACTGTTTTTAATCAAATGTGCAGTCAAAATGATAAGCTACATTCTCTGAAATTATTTAGTTCTAATTGCGAGCAGATGGGATGTTTTATTTGCACCTAGGGCGCCTGAGCAAAAGGAAATGCTGTGTGAACAAGAATAATTAAGAAGTTGAATAGTGTTTTTTTGCGCTTAAATAATCTGCAGTTTCATGTTAATTAGCACTAATGTAATTATTTAATTACATTTATGAATTGGGGGAACTTAAAAGCTGTTGTCTGAAATGCAGTGGTAAAATAGGTATGCCAAAATGACGTGGGGAAATTCAGAAATTTGTGCCGGAAGTTCGTTTCAGACCTGAGTCGCTGTCGGTGTTTGCATTTCTAGCTGCTTGCTTTGCTTCGTTCGCCTCTACGCACGCTATTAAATTTCTTGAATGAAGCTGAATTTTTTTTTAATGCTGACTCTGTAGAGTTTTGACAAACAGCAAAACCCACTGGATTTCAATATTACCTATTAGTGCCTTTTGAGGCCTTTTAAGTACAGCAGTATAGCCAGATTTACTGTAGTAAAATCCTAGGTTACAAATTGTGCTCAAATGTGGGAATATCTGTTTGAATACTGGTATGTGGTAAAGAATCATCACATCCAAACAGTAATATGAAAGAAAAATATCATAGTTATTGTGTAACTTAAACTTAGATTTTAAAAAAATTAGTAAAATGTAATCGTAATAAAGTAAATAAACCTTCTAGGTTAGAGAGTATGTGCTTTGACCCGGGGCTTGTGGGAACTGGTGGGGAAATGCTGGCACTGCACAAAGCTTTTGGTTTTGCTCTTCTGTGCCTGTAAGTGATGGAAGACAGATCTGAATCTCACCATAACTTATGCTTTGGTTTTGGTGAGACTACTTTTGCACAAAATACACTCTCACACAGAAATTACACTTGCAATTGATTACAACCCAAGAGGCTAATTGAAGACCCAATGAACTGACTTGGGGCCTTAGAATAAGGTACAAGAGCTTTTGCTTCTGCAACTAATTGTAGACTTGGTCTGTCAGTGTGCAGGGGTCTCATTTTGCTTGCTTTCTATATTTTATTCATAGCTGGAACTAGAAGTGGAGCCCACCTTACAATGTCCATAAGCACTCAGAATCTGTCTCCTACCTTACAATGTCCATAAGCATGAGGGTATCACAGTCATCATTTATACAAGTTTCTCCCTCCTACATTCCTCTTTTGACACCCCCTTAAAAAAAAAAAAAAGACAAAAACCTCCTAAGCCATCCACTCTGCAAAGATGCTTGACACAAAGGAATCTCCAAGAAAGTAAAAAGTAACCCTACATAATAGTGTAAACAGGGAAGCACCAGGAATTCCAAATGTAAGTCTCATACATTTCAGAGGCTTGGTGAATATACACCAAGGGGAATATGCTGATCATAAACATTTGGATTACAAAGCATGATTTTAAATTTATGATTAAAGCTGTTTGTTTTCTTTCACACTGTGCATATGTCATGTAAATAAACACATAATCAGTATGAGATCTCCACTACTGCATTTTTTTTGTTTGCAAACAACAGAAATATGAATATTCAAGGAAAATTCCTAACTGTATTTTTAAGAACCAGCAGGCTCAGGTACATTCCCAGGGAAGCGTGTACAGAGCCAGCTGCCCTCCCACTCATGGGGAGCTTGTTTCTGCTTCAGGTTTCCTGAAGACTTTTACAGTCAGTTAATACCCTTAGCAGTTGTCCCACATACTCGACAGGCAGAATTCTTAAGCTACATACATTTTTTTGTTTTAATAATATGAGGTAACTTTTTTGTTTGCCACTTTCCTGTGGGAATACACAAAGATTTCAGACAGATACAGCATGGCTTCTTTTTCTCATGGGCCAGATACCCATTGCAAGAGTTCATAAAAACAGAAGCAAAACTAAGTTTTCTAAGTATTTGAAAAGAATCAAAAGAACAACAATAAAAAAAATCACACCCCATTTCCAGAGTGCAGGTAAACCCAATTCACTAATCAAAATCAGTTAGGAGGATCATCAGGTTCAGGCAAACTCTGCCAGTCCCTCTAGACTCTTCGACTTCTCCTTCTATGAGGCATTCATGACAGGATCATCAGAGGTAATTACATCATGCTACCAGCCAGGTGGGGATGTACTCACTTATTTGACCTTAAGGTGAACGGTGTATAACATATTACTGTTGGAGACTTTTGACTATTTGCTCTGGTTTTTGCACCTACAGCAGTAATTGTGTTCTCCAAATATAGAAAAGATGGCCTGTCAGTGACATTTTTATTGCAAAATACTAGAATATATTTTAAATCTATAGTTTGATAATAGTAATATTATTATGACATTATATATTGCAGATTAACTTCCTTGAAAAGGGGAGTTACAAATTTAACTGACTGTTAGTATTTCAGGTAGTATTCCTAGAAGTGACAAATGTCTGTAGCTATTTTTAAGCTACAAGGATGGTAGAACGCAATTGACTAATTGTCCATAGAAACTGATTGACCTTGTAATTTTATAAGATAAAAATGTAGGCTGATCTCCTAATTGGATATTGCATATTTTCATCATATTTATTAATGAAATATAATTATAACAAAGTAATCTTCTATGCTTCCTAGCAGGAATAGAAAACTAAGGTCTATTTTAAGCATAATCTATCAGTCAAAGAAGAAAGAACCACAACAAAGAATCTTAATTTCTCTAGAAAACAAAGAGGTTTAAATAAAAGCTGCCAACTTGTAGTCAGGTTACTGCCTCCACTTTTAACTTGCCCCCTGACCTCTCTGGTGCAGTACGTCAATTGTGCTATTCCTAAATCCAGTGGCTTGTTTACAGAGATACCGCCCTGAAGGAAGGTGGCATGTATTGAGCTCTGAGGACCCAGCTGAACTCTGGGCCACTGCAGGCCAGTTAGCACCAATTAGCTCCGCAGGGGGCCTCTGCTCTTCCCCTCGTCCAATGCCAACGGAGACATACTCCAGGGCTTTGTTTTGGGCTTTCCTCGTTGTGATATTATTTCACTGTCAACTGCCAAGTGATTTAATGGCTATAAATTATGTACATGATTTTATGATTTTGGTTGTTTTTTCCCCCCCTCTGGGCATTAGTTTAGCAAACTAGCCTCAGCTTTAACAAAATTAGGGGTGTCCAAATATTCCATTCCACAAAAATTCTGAATACTATTTTTGTAAAGTTCATAAACAACATTCTTTAACTGGCCTGCACTACTGCAAAAGCCTTAAGGAAAAGATCGCAAGACTTTGGTGTGCACATGACCACAGGGCACCCTGAAGGCTGATGGATAGGTTGCTTCCTAACTGCAGCTCCTTTCCTTCCCAACCCAGGAGCTGAAAGCAGTGTTCCCTATGAGCTTGGCCTGTGAACCACCTCCTCCACAGCATGGACAGAAGGCCAGTCTGTACTGAGTCTGTAAGCACACTGGCATCTCTACACCTTTATTTCAGTTACCAACTCAAAGATTCAATAGATTTTGATCCTTATACCTTGGGGCAAGAAGTTGGAACTTCCAACCCAGTCTTTACTGACTCCACCACATATTTTGGCAGGTGGAGTCTGTAGATATGCCACACTAGATCCTCACATCAGAAAGATTTTCTGTCAGGATCTCCCTAGTGGCTTTTCCTAGACATATCCAGGTCTTTTAAGATAGGGCAAAGAACAAAAACATTTATTTTCTTCATAGCACAAACTAAAAACATATTTGTATTATTCTACATTGTATTCAAATAAGTAACCTAGTGGACCCAGTAATTCCTTAATATGAAGATAACCAATTGGTCTTGAGTTGCCCACCACTGAACCTTAATACATACAAATAGCATTGAAGTGGGTTCTAAGTAGCACAACCTCAGAATTTTCATTAAGTGGATTAGTATTAGGATAGGCTTTAAAATAAATTTAATATACTAAATTAAAATATACTCTTTGAAATCCTCACAAATGTCATTAAAATATTGAAGTTAATTCAGTGATTCTCAGATATTTTTGTCTCAGGACCCCTTCACACTCAAATTGATACTTGAAGACCCTAAAGAACTTTATTTTATCTGTCATCATTGGCTGTATTTAATACTATCACTAAGGATACTGAGGAAGAATTGCGAATTTGAAGTCAGCTTGAGCTTTATAGCAAGACTGTGTGTCCCTCTGGGGGAGAGAGAGAGAGACAGAGAGAAATGAGGAAGGAATAGAGGGAGGGAGGAAGCTGAGAAAATAAGAAACGAACTAATAAATCCATCATCAGTGTTGACCTGTATAAAAACAATAGCCATTTTTTAAAGCATAGTTAGTTTGGTAAGTTTGCAAATCTCTTGATAGAACATGGCTGGATTTTCATGTTCCTATATTCATCCTGTTACCTGTGTTGTTTAGGTTGAAACAGAAAATCCCACCCTACAGAGATTAAATATTTGAAAAAGGGAAGAATGTTTTATAGTCTTTTCAGATAATTGTGAACATTCTTGTCTGACTTTGTATTAACCTTAGCTGTGGTGGTGTCACACATTGGCTTTAATGTGGAGTCTGTGCACCAATACATCCTCTGTGTTTCAAGATTTACAGGGAATGAGTTGCCTTGAAAAAGGCAAATAACTTGTTAGAGTCACTTTGTAAACAGTTTTGACCTTGTAGAGCCCCAGAATGGTGTCAGTGCCCTCAGAGAATCCCTGAACATAATCTGGGATTCATCAGCTTTAGCTGGAAGAACAGAGAGTACCATCTTTTCACAGTAAATTTGTTTGTAAACATTTTCAAAACTTAGCAAATATACCTACTATGTTTATTAAACCTTCATAATAAAATCCTCTAATCTTTTACTACTGCCTCCAGAAGACAGCTGTCCGTTTTAACTAAGCTGGCACTGCATGCATAAAAGCTACATAAATGGCTTAGCTGTGCTCTCTCAACCTTTTGCTCTATTCCTTGTCTTCTCAAATAGTGTGCTTTCATATTGGTCCAAATAACTAAAACATTGTTACAACCCAACTGTCCATATCACAGGTCTATGGATTATTACAAGACATTTCATGGTCATCTATGATGTCTCTCATATGGAGCTTTTTATTTTTAACTACTAGAATACCAAAGCCTCCATGGCTATGCTGTAAGATCTCCAAGCACATCTTGTTGACTCAGTTGACATCCCTCCAGTGTCTGCTCTCTGGGCTACAGTCTGGTTCCAGGAGCCAGAGTGATGGAGAGACGAGGCAGATATGAGTAAACAGGCAAGCAAAGGAGCCTCTAATTGCAGATTTTAAAAAGTGAAGATCAGGCATACAAGAGAAGGACAGTGAAAAGAGGCCAAGAACCAACTTAGAACCCAGGAAAGTGGTAGGGTGGGGAGAGAGCTCAGGGTAAGGGCTTGCTGCATAAAGATCGGAGTCCAAAATCCCTGCACTCACATAAAAGCCAGACCTGCTAGCACATTCCCGTAACTCAGGCACTAGGGGAGGGATGATAGAGATGGGTGCCCAGGGGTTCAACAGAGGTAAACAGCCAACATGGACCTCTGCCCTATGCCCCCTGCCACGGGCACACACATATTGCACACAGACATACACCATATGCAAAGAAAGAGAAAGAGCAGGAAGGAGGGAAGTAGGGAGGAGATAAAAGAAGGAAGAAAAGGAAAGGGTATGCGACACAGGACCTATCAAAAAAGAAGCTGTATTCAGATAGTTTTGTGCTTATAGTAATAATGTTCTCACATTTAAGTGAAGTTCCTTTTGAGAATTTTAGTTTGCCTTAGCTGAGATTAGGAAATACATATTTATAGCATGTGCCAGGGATCTTGGCCCTCTCATCTTTCAGTCAAAGGTGAAAAGGAAGGCGGGATGTCTGAGAAGAGTGGAACTTAGTGGAGGCATGAGAAGATAGACATTGTATAGAATTGGTGTCCTAAAACAGTGCAAATAGACCCTGGAGAGACAGCTCAGCAGTTAGTGTTTCCTGCTCCTGCAGAGCGGTTCAGTTCACTGCACACAGGCTGAGCAACTCACACTCACCGGTAACTTCAGCTTTCAGGTCACATACCCTCTTCTGCCCTTACATTTACACACTTGCACACACACACACACACACACACACTCTTAATGTTTTCATTTTCTAAATACAAACGTATATTGCAGTTCAGTGGTTCAGAAGTCTAAAGGGGACAAAAAGTTCCAGAAGAATTGTAGTTTTTGTCGGAGTCCTGATGGGAAAGTAGGGTTCCTTTCAAACTTGAGACATTATCCACAGAGGAATTCACAAAGGTTATTGATCCTCACTCTCCATCTTTAAGGTGGATCTTATCGCAGCTCCCTGAGCCTGCCTGGTATGGTCACATTCCTCACTTGCTACCTGTCTTTTCAAGTGTAGCCAGAAAATGCAGAACAGCCTCTTTAGTTTGTGGTCAGTGGTTAACACTATAGTTCCCTTTGCCCATAGCTTAGCATATCCACAGCCTCTGGTACTAAGATGCCCTGCCATGAAAACAGGAAATTAACATGAAAAAATTATTTTAAGACTTTTTCCTCCTATACTTTTCTGCTACTAATTGAGGGTCTTTTCTTGAATGTTATGTATTAAAATTGGTGTAAGAGCAAAATATGAAGTAGCTGAACTCCATAAGAATTTATAGATTTAGGTGATCCTGGACAGGGCACTAATCCCTGGTTTCCTCATCTGTAACAGGACAAAGTTGAGGCTAATGGCTTATCAGACCCCAGTGTTACTATCTGACCTTTGACATAACTATACCTTTGCAGATATATTCTGAAATATGATGTTTCATTGACACAGGACATGCTGGTCAGCACCCCAAAGCCCCAGAATTCTTACTGATACTTGCCTAGTCAAGTCACAATCATATTTAACCTTTTGACCAGCGTTGTTAGGAGTTTTCACATGTTATCAATGCATGTACATTGTGGATGTACAAAACATAAAAAATAAATTTAGTTTTAAAATATAACAAAAACCAAGATATGATAACTTGGGGCTGGGAAGATGGCACAGTAGTTAAGATCACTTGCTGCTCTTCCAGAGGTCTCAAGTTCAGTTCTCAGCGCTCACAACTCAGTTCACAGCTGCCTGTAACTCCTGCTCCAAGGGACCTGATGCTCTCTCTGGCCTCTGTGAGTACCTGCATATACCATAAACACACACCTCCTGCACATATGCATACACACTCTAACACACACATGTAAATAAAAATAAATCTAAAAAATTGCCTCCCAACTTTTGCTCCATTGCTGGTGCACACACTGCATGTCATACAATATCCATGTTGCTTATCACAGAATGTGTCCTGTGCTTTGGAAGTACACATACCTTGTGACATTAAAATGCCTCATATTTTATACTACTTTTAAATTTCCAAAATGTCTTCATATCTGTTAGTTCATATAATTTTCTATAACTGTGTTCTGAGATTGCTAACAGGAAATAGGTGAATGCACAGGGATAGGTAAGCAGTTCTCATAGCCCTGAATATATGTTTAATATGCATCCTTGATCAGTGGTAAAAGAAATGCCAGGTGATTTGTTGGAAGACTGACCTCAAGCATGTGAATGAATGTAGCCACACTATACATGTGGCTGCAAAGTGATCAAACATCTTTTACATTTTAAATTAAACATAATTGTAACTAGAAATTTCATATTGCCTTTTATCTTTACCTTTGAAAAAGACGTAGTCCTGGAATCGTCTCATGCATGTTTTTAAATCACGCTTTATTCTTTAAGTATTTCCCTTATCTTCTTATAGCCTCAATATGTTATCTGCTAATATGTCTCTTAAGACATTTACCTGAAGTAAGATAGATGTATGTAGACAGATTGTAGATATACAAAATTATAAGAGTTACAATATCACAACCATACATATAAATAACATTGAAATTGTATCCACCTCTGTTCACTTTCATATGTGGAATGACCCTCTAAATTATTAGAGATATTAATAGTAATTTTCTAAAATGACTCTAACCACCCATTGGTCCTTCTGCCTCTCTAGTTGTTAGGTTCATATTGCATAAGACAAAGAGAGACTTTCAGTTGAATTGTAAATTCATTTGCTTTCAGATGTTGTCTGGTGTTTGACATCAAAGAGGTAATTATCAGTGTTCATTTGGTCTGGAGCTCCATTGCCTGAATTGCTACAGTTTTCCTTATGCTGAAAAAGAAATGTGTGTCATACTTTGCATTAATCTATAGAGTCCCCTTTTCTATAGCAGTTACACACAGACATGTGTTTGGGCTCAGTAACCACAAGGAGGCATGGAAGCCTCTCTCAAAATGTGCTGAGTGATTTTAGTTCTTAAGAGAATGCTGCCTTCAGTTCTTGAATTTCTAACAAGCAACTGCTCCTGCTTGTAGGTTCATGTTTGGATCCACTGTTTTGAAGCCTGACATTAGAGCAGAAGCTATTATTTCTTTTTTGCACATTTCTGGGTAGTGGTAACACATACATGTGTTTTCCCTCTGCCCTGTCACCAGTAAAACCAAAAGGAACCACAGGGCTTTCTTAGTACCAACAGAGTAAATACCTTGACCTTTCTTGCCCTTTGAAAGTTAAAAGTTCTGGCTGGAAGCAGAGGGTGCTTCTTTGATATGTGAATTCTTAAATATATGTCTCTGACACCAAGGGCTATGTGGAATGATTCTGAGACCCAACTTCAAAGTGCTACATGATTTTAAGGCCAAAACAATCCCTTAAACCTGACTCTCACATTTTTAGATATCCTTCTGAACATTCATGTTAAATGGCAGACATTTTTTCCATGCATCTGTAATCCTGATTCTCAGGAGCTTTGTTGGTATCGAAAGAATTGGAACCTCCATTGTAGAACATGCTGTGCAGCTCATCTTCCAGGTTTAGTCCTTGAGAAACACAGAGTAAGTTCTTAGGATTTTATTGTTTCTGCATGATACAGCAGAGGAGAAATTTTTGACCCTAAAATTGCAGACTGTGACATTTTGAAATTCTCATATGTGCTGTATTGATGTGCTATTTCTGTTTTGACACTTTGCCTTTTAGGATATGCCCAGCCTGTGCGAAAACGCATTTCTGATTTGGACATACAGCAGAACATGCAGCTGGGGAGGCTGTGTGACATCCTAGGTACAGTTTTATATCATGACTGTCTACAACCTTTGCGTAGATATTGGTAAAATATTTCTTTTTTTCCCCTCCCTCTACAAGGAAAGAACTTAGTTCTCTAACTACTTGCAAGGTAAATAATTATTTTGGCTTAAGTAATAGATTTACAGTAGAGTCGACTTGAATTTTAAAATGTTTGAACAATTATATGATTAGTTTTGATAAATTCTTTTTTGAATAACAGTTTCTCTCTGATAGACTCAAATCATCTTAATTTACTGATTCCTTCCAGTGAGTCAGGTCAAAACTCCCTATTTGTCAATATTGTCTATCCTGTCTTCTGATTGTCTATCCTGTCCTGGGTGGGGGCAGAAGGAGCAAAAACACTGTCTTTTCTTTATCAGAATAACAGGGAAGCAAAGATAGGTTCTGAGAAAACATGGAGTGCCTTGTGGAGAGAATTCTTAGAAATCCAGGCCTTAGGCAGAAGGAAATGTCTCTGCAGAAGCCAAACTGGTATTGTTTTAGTCAGCCCTCAGCCATACACTGGATCCAGGAAAGAAAAATACATGACTGCTAAGGCCAGAATGCAAGCCTGGCTGGAAAAAAAAAAAAAAAAAAAAAGACTACAAAGTATATGCAATAACACCAAATCAGTTTGGGAGGAGCTGGCCTCAAATTAAGGTTTAAATAAAAAGTAGATATTTAAAAGTTAATAAGAACTTTTTTTGTTTTGTTAAAAATATAATTGCTTTGGCTCTTATTTAAGCAATTCAAGGAAGAATTTTATATTATCAATAGCCAACTTAGCTGGCTTCCTGAAATGACATACTTTACATGATTCATAGATATTTCAACATCATTATTATTTTATAAATGCCATTTGGTAACAAAAATACATCAGTACTAGAAATTTACAGTGTCCTAAAATAATAATAGCATAATTGCTTTAATCTGTTATCTAGGCACCAATGTGTGTTCCAGCGTTACACAACAAGCCCTTTAGTGATGTGAGATTGATTTGTTATCGCTGAGCAATTCAACTAAAAGCCTGCCTGGCTGGGACCACTGAGGTGCAGCAGAGGGCAGACTTTACTCTGATTTATTTGAATTAATTTTTTTCCTCAGCTTTTTATATACCCTTCTATATATAGTGTAAGTCATCACAATGGAGTATCTTTATAGAAGTTCCTCATTATAGAAGAAAAAAGTATTAGGCTACTATTTTTAATAATCTAATAATTCAGTCTGTACCTACAAAAAAAATTGTAGTTCTGGTCATTTTGGAGAGATTGTGCCTTTTTCTGGTACATCCTCATTCTAATGCAGCAGTGTGACCATAGCCTGCCTCTTCAAGGACAGGTTAGAAGTAGCTGGTGAAGGTAAAAGTGCTTTCTTGTGAAATAAAAATAGCAAAAGAAGAAAAGGAAAAATGATAAATGATTTGAGAGGAAGAATAAAACTGTTAATAAAATTCTGTTAATTACTAGTAAAGAACATTGGCTTGCCTGCTTATTCAGGAGGGAAATAGACAATCAGATCACACTGCTAAGACTGCCACTGGATATCTGCTCTGATGTCACAATGGTACCTATTCCTTTTCTGGATAAATGAGAGAGGAACTGACTTTGACTACCAATCAAAGAAGGTTTCATCTTCATGATGGGTCCTTTCAATAACTACCTGACAATTAATTGTTTTGTAGCTTCACAGTGAACCCCCACTCCAATGGATATTAGTACTATCTGACAGAAATGAGCAAGAAAAGTGACATTATCAACTTGATTTCTTATTATTTGAAGCCTAGAGATTTCTTCCCAAGTAAAATTAATCTTCTGTTACTATAGCTTTTTTTCTGTTTATATTCTATTCTTTTATGCTTTTCTTAAAAACTCACTCAATAGCAGCAGCAGCACACATTTGCTTTTTAGACTCACTACTTTGATCAGACACTAGTTTCTTCCCCAGAACACAAGGCTAGCAATAACTAATGTGATCAGTCAGCAATTGGATACAAGTTATTTAATTACTTTCTTTTCAGCTAATTTATTTTGATGTTTATATGGCAATCTAGTTTCAAAATAAAATTAGAGTCCTTAACTATTTATATATATGTAGCCTCTCCTAAAAGTCACTCTGTCTCCAGAGGAAGAGACTTCCTGCCATGTGTCTCTCTAAGTGAGCAAAACATTCAATCATCTAAATCTCCTCATTCTTCCAAACCCCAGCCAACCATGAGTTTGACCCTCAGCACTAAATAAAAAAACCTGCAACAACACCAAGACTTAGGAGGTGGAGAGGGAGGGTCTGGAGTTTGAGGCCAAACTCTATTACATGGAGAGTTAAAGGTGAGCCTGGGCTACATAAGACCCCATCTTAGGAAAAAAAATACAAAAAAAGGAGCTTGGATTGACAGACTGAAAAATGAGCAGAGGCTGCGGATGACACTACATCATATTAAATCAAGGGATTGATCAAAAAGAACCAGGTACAGAGAGTATAGTAGGGAGTTACTGCTGGCTGAGCCAGCTGGTCAACACTTCCTGTGTGCTGGATACTGTACTAAGAATATTTTCCTTCCTTTTAATACTCCAGAACTCTAGACTATTCAATACCCCCTCCCATTTACAAATGAAGAAACCAATGCTTAGAAAAGTTAAATAATGTACCCAGGGCCCTAGGAAGCTAAACTAGAATTGAATCAGTCCATGTTCCATGCACTTTGCCAAACTAAACAAAGCAGTCAGGCAAAGGCCGCCTGATCTTGCCAGACAAGGTGACACTTCCAGCCCTACCTCCTCTGAGCTGAGTACCTAGTGTGACCTGTGTGTTTGAAATGGTTGTTCCTCAAAGGCATTTCTCAGTCACTTTGATCCCTAGATCCTGGGGTGTTGAGCCAAGTGCTTTGTTCCTATTTGTATTCAGATTAGTTATTTTATGAATGAATTAATAGTGCTATCAGCTGCTAATTTCCATCCATATGCCCTTAAAATGTTCTTCGGCATAGAGTGATCTCATCTCACTATTCTATTTGGGCCAGATATTCAATTAGGACTTTTTCTATGTGTGTTAAGAACATCTTGAGGAAGAAAGCAGTTGGGACAGTGTTTTCTCTGCACCAGGAATCACTAGATGTGCTACTCAAGCAAAATTATTTCTCACTGGGACTGAAGCTGGAATAGGATGGTCAAAATCAGCCCATTTATTCTGTCAAGACTTTTCTGAACTGGCCCTGTCAAATCCAAGCAGAGAATACCATTGAAATTTCTTCAACTTTCTAAAGTTAATAGCTCTGCTTTATAATTTGCTGATCTTAATGGAATACATTCCCAATGATGCTAAAAGGAATGGTTTAGTTAGTCTCTGTGCATTATCTGAAAGTTTGCTTCCAGGTACCCTTCAAGTCTTCTGTATTTTGTTGGTGGTAGTATCTTCTCTTCAGAGAGAAGATGAAATGCAGACAGCCTGCTTTAGATTGCTGAGGCTAATGCAAAACTGATCTAGATGAGCTTCGGTGTAGCTTTTGGATATGCTCCTTGTTTTAAACCACTCTAACATCAATTGGATGCCAGAGTTCATCATGTCATTTACCTTTATATCAGTAATTAACATTGTGTCTGTTATTTCTTAGATGACAATGTCAATGTCATCTACATCTGCTCCCATCCTATGAATGATGAGTTAAAGCTGTACTACAAAAAACTCCTGAGTCTACAAGCAGCTGTCAAATCGGGGTGCTATGAGGACAGGAGTGACCTGCAGAACAGGTTCAGAATTATCACCCCTGAAGCTGTAAACATCTTCACTGTGAGTTTGTCTTCTAATTACTATGGCTTCAGGGATGCAGTAAAATTAAATTGGAAATTTTATAACTTGCAACGCTCTGGTACACATCAGTGAAATATTATTGCAAGTTTAACAGCTTTGCTGATTAGACTACTAGTTGGACTGTAGGAAATAAATACCACAGTTTAACTTTCAAACTTAGCTGAGCTGCCCCTGCCCAGTTTCTCTGTGGCTGAGCCTAATTGCAGCTACTGGCAGGTACAACCAAATAGGTAGATTTATAACATTTATCACTCCTTTTTCTTATTTTATGTGGAGTTCACTAGGACAATGAAAGTCTGGCCAAGCCTATTCAGCCATAAAACTACTTAGGGGAAGAAAGCAGACCAGGGCCCCAGTTTTCTAACTCGCACACAAGTATTCCTTGTTATTCAATGCTTTCATTCCTGTAGGGAAGTGGACCTGATAGTCCACATTACATGGTTCTGTATTAACAAGGTTCACCTTTTAACATACTGATCTTTGATGGATAGAATGGACTCTCACATCTGCACAAGAGCTACTAAGAAATTAATGGAACCATTAGGGCAGAGTTCCAGTCAAAGGTAGTTCAACAGATGACTTTAAAAAAAGAAAGACTCTGCATTTGCTAGTAGATAGCACTCTTCATTTATAGACCAGGAACACCACAGTTATCTCTCTACATATTACCAGAGTGGCAGGGAGGGAGATTAAATCTGAGAGTTTAACCCCCAGCAGACTGTAAGGGAGGACCACTTCTTAGCGTTTTGGCTCTGTATACGCTTAATGAAGTACCATCTGCATTAGTCTCTTCTATCAAACTGACGCTCATAGAGGACACCTCAGCATTCCTGATAGTATTCTGCTCAGCTCTGTTTCACTGGCACATCTCTGGCTGCGGAAAGGGAGGATAGGTACAAACCACCACAATTTATACTCTTGGGGTCTTTCATACTTTTCATCACAGGTAGGGATCTCTGGTGCTTCCTGGCTATCCCGTGCCCTCAATGGCACAGTCCATGTAGATGTTAGGAAACAAAGAAGAAAAACACCAAAACCCATTTGTGTTTAGTTAAATAGTTGCTATTCTCAGAGCCAGAAACCCAAGCTAACATCTGCTAGCTGCCAGGAAAGAGTATGTGCACACCTGAAATGTCTGAGACACTGAAAAGGTATAGACAAGGAAAGATTTATGGTAAGGACATAGGTAAAATAACATTTATCAGATTTTCAGCATGCATTTTCTCATTTGAACCTCACCCAATGTAGCAACACAGAAATAAGGCGCTCCTTTTATTGCCGCAGAAACCAAACTCATTTTCTAGTTCAATGTCCTTAGTAGGACCAGATTGTGAACCAAATCTATCTCCTCTAGGTCACTGTTACACATGGGAATGACTGTTGTTTGTAGATGACCCAGTGGCCTTGGGCAAGCCTTCTTAGCTTTCTTGTTCTCTGCTCTTTATCTATGAAATGGGGTGATGGATTGGGTAATTCCAAAGTCCTCTCCAAGTCTACAGTTCTCATTTCTAAGAAGGTTGCCCTGGCAGTGCCCTTTCCTGCTTCCAGGCTAGAGCCAGGCAGCTGGCACCCTTGGCAGCCCATGCAAGTCTGCATATCAGTGGGCAGAAACAAGTAGGTAAGGTTTGAAGTACTGCTTGGAGATTAAATTCAAATTATTTGAGTGATTAATCACTCATAGGCAATCAAGTTTTTAAAACACAAAAATTAAACTCTCACTTTTCAATCAGTTCTGCTCCCGTTTAGCTACAGCTTTATCTCTTTTTAACGGGTCTGAGAGAGTATGTCAGTGCTGATTTTCATTCAAATGGATGGCTTTGAGGAGATTTTTTTTAAAGCGTGCCAAAAATCTGTTTGTGCATCTCTCCAAGTCACTATGTAAAAAGCTAGAATTTGTAATGGTAAGTGTGCTTGTATAAAAGTCATCATATCTATTTTGGAACATTTTAATGTTTATAAAGACATTCTAAACAATCACCTTTTGTCTCAGGTGAAAAATAAGAAATAAGTGGTGGTAAAAATGGATGTAGCTGTAATGAAGCCATTAGGAACATTTTAGGTCTTTGTCATCTATGGCTTTTTGCTATCTGGAACTGATGATGCTGATTTTCTCTAAATGGTCTCACAAGACCAGTAGCATGTCCTCTGCCATCATTTACACACACTAAAGATAATATCATGGTACCATCACGCATGAAGACTAAGACATGCCCAGAAAGACTTGGAGCTAGAGAGAATACTTGTTGACAGAGATGCATAAATCTAGAGGAGACAGAACTGTATCCTGCATGGACATATACTCAGAGCTTGAACTGGATTGCTGTATCTGCTTTCTCCTCTTGACAATTCATAAACCTACAGGCCTTCACTTCTCACTTTGTAAGATGAGCAAAGTATGGTCTCTGTAACATACAAACTGTGCTAACTGGGTTCAAATCCTCTACTTTTTGGGCAGAGCTGTATAACTGTGAACAAATCATTCATCTCTACAGCAAGTATTGAATGGATCAAATGAGAGATGACATGATAGACTTGAAGCTTCTATTTTAAAGGTTTGTTTTATTTTAATTATGTATGTGTGCATGTATAGGTGCTCACCGAGACCAGGAAGAGGGTGTTGGATGCCCTAGAGCTAGAGCTGTTGTGAGCCACCTGGTATGAATGGGTGCTGGGAACTGAACTTGAGTCCTCTGGAAAAGCAGCAAGTGCTCTTACCCATTGAGCCATTTTTTCTAGCTCCAGCTCCGAGCTTCTTAATCTATCATTGAATCCCCTGTTGTAACTCAAGCCAGCACTTCTGAGTGGGTTTTATTTGTTCCACATTGAAGTTATCTGTGGGCAAAGGAAAGCAATCAGGTGGGCAGGAGCATGGTGGTCACCAAGCACAGCTGAAGAAATCTACTAAGTGTCAGCATTAGCCTTCCCAGAACTGCATTCTCAGAAGTGCATCTGAAATGTGAATTTAAATTATGTTAGAAAAGTCATATTGTATTGATCTAAGAGGCTTAAACTCCTGGCTTGGGGAAGGGACCCAATAGTCAATTATTTAATTTTTCTCAGAGGAGCTTTGGGATTTTTCCTTTTCTTACTGTAGTAAACTATGTACAAGATAAAATATTACCAGATCAGACATTTTTAAGGGGACAGTTCAGTAGTGTTTAGTGCATCCATACTGTACAGACATTACCACCACCTGTCTCAGAACTTTCATCACCCTGGCAGAAGCTTTGTACACATTACATAATAAAAATAAAAATGGCTTTACTTAAGAATTCTTTCAGAAATGGAAGGACCTTGGAGACTTCCTGTCCAACCTCTCACTTGAATATAAGGAGCTGAGTTTCACAAAGGCAGAGTGTTCTATGCTCCAGCTTTTTAACTCCAAACTGCAAACTGAATGTAAAGGCTAGGAAAATGTTTCTAAACATTCTATGACCAATAGTTAATTCAAAATCAAATCCTAATGAATCCAATGAATTTTTAGTGACCGTTGTTTATGTCACATGACATAAATGTCTTGTAGCCTCAGTTTTGACCATACACTTGCACACTTTGCATTGTGCATGCCTTCATGGTAAACAAATGTCAATTGAAATGTTGCTTTTATTTTATGTGTATGAGTGTTCTGCCTGCACGTATGTCTCTGCACAACATCTGCACCTAATGCCCGCTGAAGCCAGAAGAGGGCATCAAATCTACTGAAACTAGAGTTTCAGGCACTTGTGAGCCACCATGTGGGTGCTGTGAACCTAACCTAAGTCCTCTGCAAGAACAGCAAGTGTTCTTAACTACTGAGCCACCCTCCAGCCCCAAACAGTGCCAATTAACACTGCCTAAAGCACATCTGCTCAGCTGGAGACTATGGTGTATTATGAATTGCAGTGTTTTTACTCCATGTCTTAGAGTGTCCATTGCTATAATGAACACAATGTCTGCAAGCAACTTGGAGAGGAGAGGGTTTATTTCATCTCAGAGCTTACAGTCTATCAGGAAGGAAAGTCAGTGCAGAAACTGCAGGCAGGAACCCAGAGGGAGGAATTTGAAAGAGAAACCATAGAGGACTTCTGCTTACTAGCTTGTTTTCTATGACTTACTTTTTTTATGATGCAGGACCACCTGCTAGTGAGGCAGTTGTGTGCCACCATGTGATTGCTGGAAACCTAAACCAGGTCCTCTGCAAAGCAGAATGTGGGCCCTCAATTTCTAGAATGCCTCTTAGGCTTACCTACGGGGCCAATCTAAAGGAGGCGTTTTCTCAATTGAGGTTCCTCTTCCCAAATGACTCTAGCTTGTGTTAAGTCAACAAAACCTAATGAACACACTGGACATACATACTTTTCTGCTTTGTTTGTTTATGGTTTAATTACAGAAATCAAAGACAGTTGATATTTTCCTACCACCATTCCCCAGCAAGTAAGTAAGTATCAAATTTGTGTCTTTTCATTGTATTCTCTTAGACTGTTTGGTTTTTAAAACTTGCTGTTTGAGGGGCTGGAAGGATGGCTCAACTGTTAAGATCATTTACAGATCTTCCAGAGGACTGGGGTTAGGTTCCAAGCACCCACATGGTGGCTCCTAACCACCTGTAACTCAGTTGGAGGGATCTCATGAACTCTTATATTTTCTATGGGTCCTTGCATAAATAAACATGGTGCATATAAGCTCACATGGACACACACACCCATACACATAAATAAATATGTATTTAAAATGCTGTTGAGTTTCTGACTGGGTTATAGTTTTAAGAACTGTTCAATTAATTTTTTGACTTGGGATTAGAACAGAATTTCCAGTAATTTGTAAAATGTCCCTAAATATACTTTTGGCATTCTGTATTATGTATTTATGCAAAGAAGCATTTTCAACATTGATGACTATAAAACAAGAAAAGTGATGAACTCTGAGAAAAAACCTGAAGATGTTTTATTCTCTAGAGTATCAAATATTCAGCAGATTTTTTTTATAAGAAATGAACAGCATATAATCTCATTAGTATATGAGTTTGCTTTCATTATTAGTAAGTGGTAAAATTATATATATGTGCTAAAGAATTGCTTTAAGATAAACTTGTGATTTATTATCAATAAAAGTTTGATCTCTATGTTGTATGTGGTTTCTGGCCCAGACTATCCAGTCTAGACCAGAGGTTTGACCGGCAGTCTGGCAGTCCAGCAGAAACACTCACAGCCACACAGAGACACACAGGCGCTTATGTTATTTTCTGCTGATTGACCTAGGGCCCAGGCATATGACTTGCTAACCCCTTCATCTGAACTCAACCCATCTTGTTCAGCCGTGTGGCTCAGTACCTTAGAGCAGTATTTCAGTTTCTTTCCTCTGTGTCTGTGCCATCTCCTTGTTGCGCATCCCTCTGGCATCTCTCTCAGGCATCTGTCTGGCATATCTGCTCTGCTCTGAGATTTTCCCAGTCTGGTGGTTCCACCCACACTTTCTGTTTGCCTTCAGCCAATCAGCTTTTTATTAAACTTGTAGGTGGAACAATTATTTAAAATGTAACACATAATCCCACTACATTTCTATATTTTATAAACACTTGGAGTTACATAAACTTTTTTATGGAAATAGGGTGACAGACAAGTAGGACAAAGATTAAGCAGCCCTGGTATGAGTCACCCAGGAAGTTTGCAGATCCACTTAAGACATCTATTAGGGCCTTTCCTAGCTCATATCTCTTGCTCACACACTTGCAGATTATACCCTGTAGCCCTTTATGAACAGGTGCATTGGATAGTCTTAAACACAGGCATTCACAGTTCTCCACATTTCTGTGTTTACCTAAATAAATTTTCCTTAAAACTGTACCAAGTGCCACCTTCTGATACCCCTTCAATTTCCCAAGCATCCAGTACCTTTGCACTATATTATTTACATGACACTTTCTCTCTCTCTCTCTCTCTCTCTCTCTCTCTCTCTCTCTCTCTCTCTCTCTCTCTCTCTCTCTTGGTTTTTTCTTTTTTTTTGTTTGACAAAAATTTATTGTAATTTTAGTAAAGGCATTCAGCTCAGTCATCTCTCTCCTCATCTTGACCTTGGGTTAATGTGTCATTTGAGTCAAGTAAAGAATACATAGGACAGATGTTATTTCAACAAACAGGAAAATGGACAAATGACCAGTTTGCCTACATAAAAGTTAAACTTATGTATCTTGATATACTTAAATCATGTAAGAACTAACAGTGCTATGTACATTTCCATTGTTTTACTTGGGGTTTATTAAGTAAACTTAAATGTAGTGAACAAAGTGTTAGGAATATCCACAGGCTGCTTTTTGGAAGTTATTACATTAAAAAATGCCTAGTAAATAATTATCACCAATGTAACTCACTGAAGCTGCCTCCAAATTTAACATTGAAATTTTCAAGGAAATCTTATCAATTCTTTTTGTCTGTGACTATTACTGTCACATTAAAAAAGCCCATATACAATTCAAAAATACCAAACAAACACCTTAAAATAAACAAATCTAAGAGTATATGTGATGAGAAACTTCATAATGAGCATCTATTTGAAGAAGCATTTTCTGTCCTATTTCAGGCATTAAAATGTGCTTTTGAAATCACTTGTCAGTATGTATATACTTAAAATAAGCCATGGAGTTGTAAAAATAAATCTTGTGAGTTCAACTCAAATTGGATCTAATAAGTTAGTAACTTAAATGCTTCAAAAGTCACAGAAAGTATGCTGCCTTATCTGTCTTCATACAATGTTATACATTGCCCACCCCCTCTTTTGGTATTTAAACCTTTTAAAAATAAAAACCAGCCAAATACTTAAAGCATTATATACATTTATATTTTTGGTCAAGATTTTAAAAGAAACAGCTTCCTTATGATTTACCTCGTTTCTGGTGGAAATGCTTATGGGCACTAAAATAAAACCAGGAGAAGAACATTCAAAATACTGATTTACTTTAGTAGCAAATAGTGTTCTTTGAAGACTCCTGAACGGAGACAAGCTCCATTAAAGTGAAGTGGGCTATTTTTAATAATACTTCACATAAGAATTTTTGACAATTTTTTTTTCTTTTACAAAGAGCAGAGCATCTATACCCACTGATAGCGATGCAATACTAGTTTATGATAACCCAAAACAAAATGAAATGCCCATAGGAAAAGGTTTATTTTGATTTTTATCTAAATTTACTTTCCATCCATAGTCCAGTAACATTGTCTTCTCAATGCAATACTCTGTCTCTTCAAGGCTGCTCCTGGGCGCGGGACAGTCCAGGTCATGAGGGGGCGGAGTCAGGAGAGGAACTGCTCACAGCTTTAAGGACACAGTAACTTTTGGCTTCCCTCTTAATGTGCTGATAGTTGTGTCTAAAAAAAATATGCAATTCTTAGAAAGGTACCACTTCTGATTTCTTTATTATCTGTAACCTTTGGAAACTAATCACATAAAACTACAAAATTAACAAATGTCTTGAAATCTGTATATAAAACATAAATTACCTCTAATTTCAAACTCTCATTTATTAGTGTACCACTCAATCTTAGAAGAAAAAAAAAAAAACAACAACAGAAAAGGCGGCTCCGAAGCTAATCTTACACCATTCTTTACAAAAGGAGACTGTTCCTTCTAACTGCACCCACCCATACCCCAATCTCAAACACTTCATTTAATTGTCTTGGTCATAGACATTTCCAAGATGAGATTTTATATTTCGCTCCCACAGCTTCTGATTATCAGAAAAGCCATACTTTGCTTTGTTGAAGAAGTTTGGTCCACCTGATGTTGGTGTGTCCCTTCCAATATTCTTCATCCTCATGTTTGCTTCTGGAGGCATTTCTTCTGGTTCACTATCTTCATCTTCATTGAAAGCTGCTGGTACTGAAAGGGTTTTTGGAGCAAAAGTTGGAACCGTTTCCTTAGGCTTGCTTGATCCAAGTTTGATGGATATGGCAGATGCTTTCTTTGTTGTCTGACTACCTATGGCAAATCCAAACTTGGAGATCTTTGTAGGCTTTGTTGGGAGGTCTGCAGCTTCTTCGTCAGCTGATCACTTTTCAGCGCTGCGACTGGAACTTTTCCCTCCATTACTGGAGAAACAGTCTCAGTTTTCACAGGTTTTTCTGCTTCTTCCTCAGGCCCTCCGGCGGCTCCGGCTGGCTGCGGCTTCTCAGGCTTCTCCTCTCCTGCCTTCCCATCCGCCATCTTCCCTGCTGTGGCCTCTCTTGTTTTTTTCAAGACAGGGTTTCTCTGTGTAATAGCCCTGGCTCTCCTGGAATTCTACTGTAGCCCAGACTGTCCTTAAACTCACAGAGATCTGCCTGCCTCTGCCTCCCTTCCTAGTGCTGGGATTAAAGGCATGCACCACCACACCTTATTCTACTGGTTTTATTTTTAAAAGATTTTCCCTATAAAATTGATTACTATCATTTATGAACTGTTGGCCCAATATTATACATGCATGTTCATGATCTTATTTTGGCCTTGGAGAAACTCCAGCATACAGGTAATTTTTTTTACTCTAGTTCGATACATAAAGAAATGAGCCCATGAAGTCTAAGTCATATACAAGTTCATAAATATACATAAAAGTAATAGTGTTGTGTCCAGAGTCGACCCCCACAAAAAAAAAGGACCACCAAGAGACCAGTCTGATACAACAGTGAAGAGTCTCTTTATTGACAAGCTAGCTTGGTCATTCCATCCATCTGGCTCAGTGGTGGAGTTGGAAAGACCCTGATCAGCAGGGGCCAAGGGTTTTTATTGGGGGGAGGGCTCTAGGTGCTTCAGAGCTGGGTTACAGTCCTGGGATTGGACCAAGATTGGGCTAGAGGTACCTGTTATAAATTCATTGGCTGCTTTGAATTCTAGGGATGTTTCATCATTTAGCAGAGGTCAGAGGTCGGCTCCTCAGCAGCTCAGCAGATCCCCTTCCCAGGAAGGAATGTTTGGAATGTCAAAGATTTTCCCTTAGGTGCTGGCTCCTCCCTGGATGGTGTCTGCTCAAGGGCCCCACAACAGAAGTGGATTTGAAGCCAGATGTTCTGAACTCCAAACTCCCAGCACTTTCCTGGGTTCCAGGCTATACTTTAACAGAATGTAAACCTCAGTGTAGTCAGACAACAGTAGACTTAGTCTAAAGTTCTAATATTCCATCCTTGGGCAATGGCTTTTCCATGCCCATCTTCACCTTTTAAAAACTGCCCCATGCCTTGAAATGTACTTCATCCCTCACTGCTTTTCATGATAATTCTTCTGACATTCATTAAGTGCTTACCATGCCCCATATACTATTACAAGTACTTTATAGCGCATTATCTCATTCAATCCTCACAGTATCCCTAAGGCTGATACTGATATACTCATATTATAGATGAGAAAATGGAAGCTTGTAGAAAATAGTTAACTATTAATTGGAGAAAATAAGTGGAAAGAAAGAAGAAAGGGGGGTAGGGAATAAGGGAGGGGGACGGGGAGAGAGGGAAAGAATGAATGAATGACTATGTCTTGTATGTACTGTCCCACTCCATGAAAACCACGGTATATGAGGTTTGGTGTGTGTCTGACCATCTGGCTATTTGCTACCCTGCTAGATAGGAACAGAATTATTTGTTTAATTGAACGAGACTGTCATTGGCATTGCTGAGCCTGGTCTACCTAGTCAAAATAGAATTTTTAGAAAGTTTGTATTGAAAAATAAATTTGATTCTTGCTGTAATCTTCAAATATTTTCTATTCCTGAGTGCTTTCCAAAGTGTTGGCTAGAACCCTGGTAATTACTGTAAAGCATATGTTCTCAGAAAAGGATTTAGGGGAGAATTTGGAGGAGGGGATCAAATCAAATGCCTTTCTCCTTTGGAAACATTGAAAGCATTGCCATATTAGGAGTCTATATAGAGTCTATATAAAGAGAACATGATGGGCCTTTTTCCTTCATTTTTCATATTGATTTTCCAGACACTTTAGTGTTAAACCATGCCAGAAGTGTTGTGGAGATGAATCACTATTACCCAAAGGCTGCCAGCCTCTTTTCCTTATGACAGAAGGATAATTCCACATGGATCAAATAAATACAGATGTGTAGTAATTAGTTCTATTCCCAGTGAGCCTATTTCCAACACACTAAAGATGTGAGCGATTATGGAACCTCACCCCAACAGCTTTTATCAATTTAAACCACTGAACAACAGGATAGGTCATAACCCAGCCTGCTATTAATAATGCATTTATTATGTACAACATTACAAATTGGGGTAGGGACTAAAAAGAGATATCTTTTAAGAGGGGTGATTTGATTGTCCTCCAGAAGCATCATATGAGCCTGGCCACTCACCTGCTGTACAGTCCCAAGGCAATCAAAAGAATAAAAAATCTCATCCAAGGAAAAGAGGCCTACATCGTGGGCGGGCTCCTCCACAGAGACGATTTAGCTGTGGCTGATATGTTGAATGTACCCATCCTGGGCTCAGAGCCTGAGCTGGTTCACCTTTACAGTGCCAAGTCTGGAAGTAAACGGATCTTGGACAGTGCTAATGTGCCCATGCCTCCTGGGATATACGACATCTATACTTACCAACAGGTACGTGGGGTGGCTCTGTTCAAATGTCTTGAATCCCCTTGACATTGTACATTCAGGTAGTCTGGTTCCAGCCCTGCCCAGTGAAGACTGAATGTTTGAGTTGCTCTGAAGAGATCTACATTATGCCTTCATGTTTGTTTGGTTTCTGTTTGTTGCCCACACTGTGAACTGAACTCAGGACTTCTCATGTTAGGTAAGTACTATGAGGTTTAATCCTCAGCTCTCTTTTAACTTGAGACAAAGTTTTACTAAGTTACACAGGCTTGGCCTTGAACTTGTAGTTTCCAAGAATCTATGATTACATGTCTGAACTACCAGGCCTGAAGGCCTTATTACAGAAATTACTAGAATTCTTAAATCGTTTACTTTTTGTGTTAAGTTACTAAGTGCTGCTTAGTAACAGGAACCACTCTACTGTCAGTATTTAATGCCTTAATATCTATTAGCTCATCATCACATTCACCATCAGGTCATTTCATAGGACCCTAAAAACACAAGATTCTGCTTTGGCAAAGCAGTAAGTTTGGAACCTTTGAGAGTTCTTGGTGAGGCTGCAGTGCTGAATACAGCCTTGACTCTGATAAATACTCTTCAGGAATGGCTCTGAGAAGAGTAGGGACCTAGCCCAGAAACAGGAAATGAAATAGCCTAGGAATAAAAGTAGTCTGTGGCTTGAACTGACCATTATCCTCTAAAACTGTTTGCATTCTGATTTAGCTGCAACAGGCATTCTCCTTTAAATGCCATCTGTTTACAGAATAAAGAAAATGCAAAGACAAACTGCTGGCTCTACACATTTCCTGACTTCTATTTCTGAATTTCTCTTGACCTGGTTCTCTGAGCCAATCACAAATTATCTCCTTTCCCTTCTTGAAAAATTAAGGAACCATAAACACTGAGGCAGCAAATCAGGGTCAGATTTGGGGATCTCCCTCTACTTGGTTAGGCTGCACCTCCCAGCAGAGCCACCAGAGAACAATATGAAGCCTTTGAGCACATCAAACTTTAGAAAGACTATTTTGAAGACACTATGAATTCAAGCCACCTGAAGTGTTTAAGTCTTGCTAGATTTCCTGGCCAACAATTGACTTTTAGCAGAAACACAGTCTGGGATTTTAGTTGAGGCATGATGGAGAGACTTCCATGGTCATTAACTTCCACTGGAATTTGAAGGTAACTAGGTGGATTGCTTAATTCTGCTTCCTAATAAAATGGTTTGGCTGACAGACTTAATATGGAAGAAATAAATTTTTAAAGGATACAACTGAATGTACATACTACACTAAGCAATCTTCATGTCTTTATAATGCATGTGTAAAATTTTTATTGTCTTAGTTTCATCTTCATTGATAATAACACAGCAATCTATCTCTGAAATATTTAATAACTTTATACATTAATCATGTTTAAAGGTGCGGGTACACTTAATACAAGATAAGCTCTATCTAGTTCTGGTATTCAGAAATAGGACTAAAACCCTTGCCACAGATTCTTAGATTTGAGGGATGTATTTGACTTATAGTATGTATCAATGGTATAGCAGTAAGCCAAGTGGGATCTGAGTTCTGTGCTTGTTTGGAAGACATACATCTGAGGTCAGCAAGAACTGAAATACCCCATTGAGGCTTTTCCAGATAGTAATGGTTCTACCTAATCAATTTGAGTGTATCAGGCTTTTGAATCTGCAGATGGTGATGAATCAATCCTGACTTGCATTGCAAATGTAAAGTGGGTGAAAGCTCTGATTATTTTAACTTAGGTTAATAAGTATTCTTAGGTCTTGGTTGGATTTTTACAGTGGTAATTCTTCTGCTCCTGCTCTTCACCAATATAAAATGAATCACAAATAAAAATATATTACAATTTTTAAAACAGATTCAAACAAAGAATGATAAATGCTTGGAAATAGCATAAAGTCATATTGTTTATGACTGAGTTTTTTAATCTAACACAAGCACAGCGAGCATTTCCTGTTTTGATCCATAAAATAACCAAGTAAGTTCCTTTCTGGCATGTGCTCTGTATGAAATATTGACAGCTTTGGTTAAATAATCAAAAATGGCAATGCTATTTTAAAGCACTGTTCAATTTTCACTTAAAGATAGCACATAATTCTTCCAGTGGTGTAGTCTTCACAATACTATTGATTGTTTTCATTCCTGTAAGGATCCTGCCTGCCACACGCACCCATTTATAGGACTCTCAGAAGCAAAAATTATAGGATTTGGAGGAAACACTTACTAATTTTGTTAGTATTGGAGCCTCTGAGTATACAGCATATCTAAATACACATTTTTTTTTTTTTTTTTTTTTTTTTTTTTTTTTTTTTTTTTTTTTTTTTTTTTTTTTTTTTTTTTTTTTTTTTTTTTTTTTAAAATGAGATTTTTTTTTAAACTTTATTTACTTATTTATTTATTTGCCTTGGTGTTTGCCTGGAACTGAAACTACAGACAGTTGTGAGCTGCCATGTGGGTGCTGGGAATCGAACCCGGGTCCTCTGGAAGAGCAGCCGGTGCTCTTAACCGCTGAGCCATCTCTCCAGCCCCCAAATACACATTTTTTTAAGGCTATGCTGAAACACCTTGCCTTATACTAGCAAAATAATTTTTCAGTCAATATTAAAAGACTAAACAGTACTTCTATAACTTGTGGTTACAGTACACACAGATCGCAGCAAAGTATGATTAAATATAAAATATAATAGCTAACTGAAGAAAGAAGGGATGCAACTTAAGACACAGTACGAACCTCCTTTGACTGTGCTCACAGCCATATGGTATGTAGACCAGAGCTCTTAACATTTAAACAACCAAGTTATTAATAAATACTATTTGATAACTAGAGAGCTAAGACAATTTCATTTTTCACCTTTATTGAATAACACATAGTTGCATGAGCTTTCTGGAAACCCCAAGTGTGGCTATTTTGGTATCGATTCCACATTGCCATGTCATGTAGATCCCCAAAATTGTTTGCTGAATAGACACAATTCAGGATGACATATTATATCTTTAAACAAAACCATTTTAACTTTGCAGTTCTAGACCTCGGCAGAACCATTAGTCTTCAGTGCTTTCAAAATCTTTACTTTAAAAATAAAATCCATTTGGTAGTAAGAATAGATGTGCTGCATAATTTTGTGTCAACATGACACAAGCTATAGTCATCTGAGAAGAGGGAGCTCAGTTGAGAAAATGCTTCCATAAAATTGGGCTGTAGGCAAGCCTGTTAGACATTTCTTAATTAGTGACTGATGTGGAAGGGCCTGGCCCATTGTGGATGGGGCTACCACTGTGCTGGGTTCTTTAAGAAATCAGACTGAGAAAACCATAAGGAACAAACCAGTAAACAGTACCCTTCCATGGCCTATGCATCAGCTCCTTCCTCCAGGTTCCTGGCCTGTTTGAGTTCCTGTCCTGACTTCCTTCAGTCATGGACAGTGATGTGGAAGTGTAAGCAGAATAAACCCTTTCCTCCCAAGTTGTTTTGGTCATGGTGTTTCATCACAGCAATGATAATCCTAACTGAGACAACTGAGAACAAGGATTACTGTCAAGTATAGGATGCCACAGCTGAAAATAGCATGGGTAGGTACAGGAGACACAATGATTAGTGTTGTTTTGTTGCCTTCTGGGAAGCACAGACAACAAAGTCATTTTGTGATCTAATGAGCTGGTTTTCTTCAAAGCTATAATAGAATGTTCTTACATAGAATTAATAGGCTTGCTACAGAGACTGTCTGATTCAAATGCAACCCAAATGACTTACTGACTTGGAAGCGTGTTGTTTCTCTGGCTCCTGCTCTGACCTCTTTCTGTACTTCACACTTCTCCAGCTGTCTGCAGGCTTCGATACACAGCCCATGAAGAGGAAATGACTGCAGGGTTTGGAGTCAATCAATCCAATAAAGCCTTGCTCTGCCACTCAGTGCTATATGATCATGAACAAGTCACTTAAATTAGTCAGCCTCTGCTTATGTATTATATGGAATTACTAATGGTGCCTTCATCATAGGTAATTGTAGTACACAGGAAACCCATGTAGAGGGTACTTGTAACAAGGGCCAGTTCCTACTGAGTGTCCAGTAATGTTCATTTCTATTGTTTTTACTATCACTTTGGAATTAAAGCTTGGATTTCAACCCCTTAAAATTTCATCTATTTAAGCCCAGTTATTGAGAGAGTATTTATTGTTTCATACCAAATTCAGGGCAGCTAGCATTTCAGGAAGGCTGTTTCTATAAGTGTTTTATTTTTGTTGTTGTTGTTTTAAATTTTATGTTTTTATTCTTTTTTTAAATCCTAAAAGTAGAATCTTTTTCCACATAACGTTTTTCTTGATTGCTTGGGAATTTCACATGATGTCCCCTGATCACCTTTACTCTCTAGTCCTCCCTGGTCCACCCTCCCCATTGTGATTTGCAAGTGCTTTTATCTCAGTTATCTGACTTTCTCTATAATACATTCCTTCATGTCACAAACACAGGCCAAACAGATGTGTGTTAGTGAGGAAAAATGTCTTGCACATTATAGTACTTATTTATTTTAGGTTGTGGTATTTAAAAGCTCAGCTAAATTTTCAGGACTATATTTTTATAGTCTTGACATTATTAAAAAAAATCATTTGAAGACTCAATAACTAAACACCTAAGTTTCTGAGAAAGAAAGGTGGCAATTCCAGGGTCCAATTACAGATGGTTAAAGGTTATTTTCTTTTTTCCTCACAAGTCATCATAATAATAGATTTTTTTAAATTTCTCACTAATATAACTGCATTTTAAACATGGCTTTTATCCCATTTGCTAGTGATTTCTTTATATTCTAATGAGGAAACCTAATAAGCAGACTATGTAAAGATACAGTCACAGCACCACAGCCCAGTAGCTATGCGGTAAGAAAATGCACTTTACTGCTGTTCTGTATCTTTGCCCCACAGATGATAGAACAGCTGAGCCAGCTGGTGACTGATCACCTGCAAATCAGACGCTGGGTCTTTAAAATGAACACGGAATTTGGAGGAAATGGGACAGCATTTTGTGACATCACTTCCCACCTACAGTGTTACAAGTGGGTGCTAAAGGAGAGTGACAGATATGGCCACGAGGACTGGAAGAAGAAGTGGGCACAAGTGAGTTCAGTGGCGACTTAGACCATAGCACTGGGGACAGTTAGGACATAAAGTCCTTTCTCCCAGACTCAGATGTCATCTATCAGCAGAGCCTTTCTTGGGTCTTAGGCTTAACGTACAACATGAATGGATTTACTGGGTTACTGATTTTGATATCTAAGAAATGACTAAAAGGCCATATTCAGGTAGCATTGCAAACCTTAGCATCTGCCCTGAGCAGATCCTATGCTGCTACCAACCACTGTGATTAAGCTTGTTGTGTTTTATTATGAGGAATTCCACTAGCAAATGGTTGTCATTGTAAGCTAATTTAAAATAGCATTCTGTCAGAAGCCATTTAAAAAATAAAAAAAAAAAACTATGTTGTAACTACTAGTCCCTGTGAGAGAAGAAAAGACCCCAAGAGAAAATTTCCAGCAAAAGCTGAGTAATAGGCTCAGGGTCTCAGGCTATGAGTGGAGGTGTATAAACCTTTCCACATATGTTGGTGAAATTAATTATACAACCTCAGTCTGTTCCAGTTTTGCTTAATAGTTGTACATGGTTTAATGTTTAACCTGACCTCTAAATACTGTCCCACTTTGTATCCTTACACCCAGCTTCTCTTTATCACACCACCCTGTTTTGTCTGACATACTGCAAAAAAGAAAATTGACAGGCAAACTCCTTATATAGTCCCTTTCCTCCCAGCATGCATAGCGGCAGGCCTTGCAGTGATTTGCATCTGCTTTGCAAATCCCACTACAGAAGTCTATGAATCAAAACACAAGTGATAGAAAGGAAAGGGCACACTGGTGGGAACCACATTATTCCTGGGCAAGTGAAATGATGAATAAATCTAGAGAATAGTCAGGAGGGAGAGTTCCCTTTGACAAATGGGTCCGTTCTCCCCATGATCTATTCTGGGCTTTCTTCCCCCACCAACAGTGAATGGACTAAATGCAGTACCTGTCATGGCTAGCTCTTTACATATTATTTAAAGGATACCAAAGTGAATTACTCTTCTAGAAAAAAATAAAGCAGAGAAAATGTATTTAATTTTGAGGCCAATAGAGGTTTCTCCTATGTTCTCTTTAAACTTAATTTTATTTCTTGAAGCAAAGCTATTGAGTTTAAACCATGAAAAAGTCTAGCACTTTTATTTTAAAGAATTGAAATACTAGTGTGTACAATGTTTGCTCACCTCAGCATTTCAAACCAATAATTTTCAAAGAATTCCCCTGACATTAGACAAATTTAAAATGCTTGACTTTTAAGTTTTAAAACTACTTGTAGTACTGACATTTGGCTGAATTGTGGCTAGAAACCTCACTGTAGATTATTTAATTTCAATTATTTTAAACTATGCCATTTTAAATTGTTACCAAATACAATTGGCACTGTTGTTAATGTTATTAAATTTGAAACTCTTAAATAATTAATGATCTATTAAATCATTTAAAAAACTTAACGGGGAAAATAATTATTCAGAAATCCTGTTATAATGCAGGGCTCATGCTTAGCTATGGTGTGTGAGAAGCCAATGCTGAAAATGAAATAAAACCCCATGAGCTCCCTTCTCTCTTGCAGGGACTGACAGCTTATGCCTTCAAAGGGAAACTCTCCTCAGAGGGGAGGTGAGCTGCAGGTTTCTGTTGAGGATTTAGGACTGGAACCTACCTTTGTTCCAGAAGACCATTGTAACCGTGCATATTTAGACATCAAAGCATTACTTCATGAGCACAGACGTGTTTAAATGTCCTATTACAGTCTGTAGACCTGTTCCTTTTGATAATGAAGATGTTGTGTCATCAAGCCTAGCCTGGAACATACAAAACATATGCTGGCAGGTTATTAAAAATTTCAGCTTCTTGATGAAAGACTATCCTGCAGGCTAAGAGTCCAGAGAAAGACTCCATTCTGGGAGAATTATTAGAAATGAGAATATGACTGTAAGCACTAAATTATGTTAATACTTACAAATAGCATCATTTGCATAGCAGTTTGTGACATGATGCTGTGATTTCTTTATTGGTTTGTCGTAGTCAACAGATGAAAGCAGTGCTGTTTTCGGGGTGGGAGCTACTTTGGAGTCTTATGCAGATACTGGTCTTAGAGGTAGGTAGGATTCTGTGTACACATAGATATATAGCACAAAGGTCCTCTTTGTCCACTATGATTTTGAACTGAGCTTTGGCTGGTTGCATTTGTAACTTGAAACAAAGTTACAGGCATCATTAGACACTAAAAAGCCTTAGTCACTTTTGAAAATTCAGTGTCAAGATGCAGGAACCTATGGAAAAGCAGAAAGGCCACAATGGAAACAAAACATGAATTTCCATGTTTTCTTGGAGGCTGGTAATAAGCCTCAGCTTTGTCATCCTATTGGCTAATGGAACTGGCTTCCGCTAGCTCCACCCACTGGATCCCAATAGGCTCAGTTGTGGAGTACACAGTGCTTGCTAAGATTTGTGAATCCACTTGCACAAATACAAGATTTCTTGCTTCTGAGCCTGGTATTTGTTTCAGTTGGTGAGCACACTTGTAGGAGAGAAGCCTTCCTGACATATTTCCTTGCCACAGTCTGGGGAAACAGATCTGCTTTCTATGCTACCAGTCTTTCATGTGGCTGTTTTATATTTTGTTAAAGGGTTAATTTTATGTGCATGGGTGTTTGGTCTGCATATATGCCTTTGTATGCTGTGTGTGTGCATGGTGCCTGTAGAATCCAGAAGAGGGCACCCTGGACCGGAGTCACGGTTACAGCCATCAGGTGGGTGCTGAGAACCCACATGATGCTCTTGGTCCTCTGCAAGAGTAGAAAGTGCTCTTATCTGCTCAGCCATCTCTCTAGCCAGCAAGAATAATTTCTTGGGTTTTTTTTGTTTTGTTTTTTAAAAAAAAAAAAACAAACCTTTCCTTGTACACTACTTTGTTTTACTGTGTTAGAGTGTTGGATATTTGGTATTAATTTAAGCACACCCAAAAGGGGAAGATCCTAATCCAGGGTTCTCAAAATTAGAAAATCAGAATAAGCCATGATTATTATTTCATCATCTTAGAGAGAACTAAGTCAATGAACAAACCATTACAGAGGAGACCTGCCCACCATGATGAGCTTAGAACAACCCCTGCTGTGAGGCCTTCTAAGCAGTAATGGGAACACTTGCGGTTGACTGACCTAGGAACCTCATGTAGAACATGGTTTTGCTTTATTAGATGAACTAAAAAAACCACTGACTAGTCACCACAGATTGCTTAATAAAGTTAAAATATAATTAAAATATAACAATATTAAAGATATGTCTAACCAAATAAATGTAAAATCACTTTTCTCATTGCCTTCATTTTCCTAAATTAATTCTCAAATGTGTGTCATCTCTTATTCCCACAATAATTGTAAATATGCTAATTAAACATAAGATCTTAGCCATTTACCTGTCTGAAAAGTTAAGCTCTTTTCCAGTTGTTTTTTGTTTTGTTTTGTTTTTTTATTTTTTTTTTTAATTGTAGACCAGAGAAAAGCTTTGTTTTTAGTTTTAGTATGTGCCAAAAAACAAAAACAAAACAAGAAACTTCTGTTATTTCTTTTCTAGGAGATGGACTCATGGGTAGAATGCTATATGAAATAAGAGAGCTTTGGCTCCTGCTGTATATGCTGCATTTATAAGAAGGTGCTAATGGCTTCCAAAACCACTGGCAGAGCACACAGAACAAGGAGCCAGAATGCACCTAGAAAAGACTTCCTTAAATTTCTAGAGAAGCACCACATCTTAGGTCTGGCTTTGTGGCCCATGCCATGTGCCATTGCCCTGACAGATTCTCTACTTGCCACAGATTTTCTCAAAGCACAGATGTCCCGAGACCGCAGTCACTAGAGTGCTTTCCTTTTTCTCCAGGCAGTAAATTGGGAGGAGAGGAGAGTTGTCAGTAAGCACATCTCAGCTACAGAAGGGATGAGCCTGCCCAGGAGTCTCTAGGAAATCCAGCTGCCTCAACACATGTATGCTTGTTAATGTGCATAGCTGACAAAAGAGAATTTATATATTACCCTTTGCCCATTCACAGAGATACACACTTTGGTGCCTTTCTCCATTTAATACATTGTCATAGTCATTTGAGTCTGCCTATAAATCATCAAAAAGTGTTGAATAGCTCACCTTCACAATCAGATGTAGCACTAAAAACATGACAAACAATTCAACTCATTCTTTTCTGCATAAGCTACAAAAATTTTTGGTTGTGTTTTTACTTATTTTTGACACAATTCAGGTTTACATGGTAAACACTTTTAAGCAGAAAAAAAGAGCTGAAATAAGTCAGTCTGAGGCTGAGAAGTCAGCTACTGAGTGAACATGCTGGGTAGCTAAGGGGAAGTGAGCTTCATAAGGTCCCACTGATCTGCCTCCCTTAGAGCTTACTAGGGAACAGCCATAACCAAATTATCAGGCTCTCTAAACTGCCATTTCTTTATATGGAAACAGATAACAGTACACCTGTCTTATGGGGTAGTGATGGGAATTAAATGCATCCTAGGAATTGGTTAGCAATGTTCTTAGTGTATGAAAGTTTTAAGATATTGTTGCTTTTTATTATGGATACTAATTAAATTTGTATTATAAGAGAATACAAACAATACTGAGTGAGTAAATATAAATCAGTTGTTCTTTGCTATTGCAGAAGGTTCTTTAGAAAGCTTTTGTAACCTTAAAGAATAATGTAGCATGCTTCAGTTATCATTATACAAGATGCTGTCAAAAATTCAGAACGATGATCCAACTGTCCTATGCTATGATTTTCCCAATGAATGCCTTTAAAGGAATAGCTCTTGATGGAAGCCTGGCCTTTTACCATTTGAAAGTAGAAAACAATGCCTGTATTGAAGCTTTCTCCATGTTGAATAAAGAGGCTTGATAAAGTAGATTATTCTGACCAAAACATGGAGTCTGGATGCTTCATTTTCTGGTTCCAGTTGGCATATTTTCTAATTAGTGTAGCAGCACGTCACTATGGTCATTGGAAAGTCTTAATCATTTACATATTTTTTTCTTAGCTCTGAGAATGACTTAGAATGTTTTCTTCCAGTTCAATGGTTATTTTCATGGAGCTGCCAGGGTTGAGTTTGAAGGACTTCTCTGTGCCTGAGGATGATGACAGGAGAAGGAAAATTGCATCCCCAGTTAAATGAAATCCAGGGTACCCCTTCTGAGGACCTATAATAATCAGCCATACAAGCTGTTGGCTTGTGTGTCCTATTGATTTAATATGCTTCTAATCAGTACATAAAGCTATGGGCCTGCAGTGTTAATTTTTCATATGCTTACAAAGTACCCTTTGATTTTCTGTCACACGTTAATTACAGCGTTTGCCATTAAATAGGAAGCTTTGTGTAAACTAATTACTAGGTAATCATTGTCTACTGCAAGCGTGCTGTTTGTACCTTTTATTTTATTCTAAAAATGCACAGATCTCACAGTCTGGAAACACTCTACCTTCCAGCCATTAGCTCTCACTAATTCATAGCATTATTGTGGAGAGCGGAGGAGTTGTAATTGTTGTGGTATCAGAGCTGTTAATTACCGGAGTAAACAGTTGAAATGGTGCCAAGGTCTATTGTACAAGGCAGAGAAAAGGAGGTTTAAATGTTACTCCCACCATCTGGGGACTGGAGGAGAGGCAAATGCTTTGAAAACAGTGGCGAGGCACTGCCGCTGCTTCAGCTCCAGGGTTGGCGGCCATATGGATCCAGAAAAATTTGAATCAATTGAATTTAACTGCCAGTTTTTCACAATAACAGCGCGGAAGGAAGGAATAAAGCAGAGGATGAGAAGAAGGAGAATTGGTTCGTGTTTTCACATCCAGGAAGGTCCCCCTGGAGTCCTGGAATTGTCTGCCGTGGTGAGAACCACCCAGCAGGCTCAGGCTTTGGAACGAATTCAAAGTGAGCTTTTGCTCGGATGGTCACAGTGCCATGTGCTTCTGGTCATCTGTCCTCGGTGTCCCTTGGTGAGCCAGGGATGCCCTTGAGAAGTCTAGGACTTTCTGTGACTGAGCCAGACTCAAGACAGATCCCACTGTGGGATTCACTGGTCTGGCCTGTGCATGGTCTGTGGAAAGAGAACAATCAATTGCAGTGCTGTTACATCTTCCTGACTCTTTGTATCTGATTTGTGGAAATACCTAAAAAGGTCCACGTCTTATCTTGACTGGAAAAAAAAAAAAAAAAAAAAAAAAACGATGTTGCTTGCCCATTCCTTTTGTACAGAATTAAATACAAAAGTCTCTCGAAAATCTCAGTTTCATTCCTGGAACTCAGTCTTTCCCCACACTTGAATGAAAATCAAAGCCTAGTCTACAGAGTGAGTACCAAGACAGCTGGGGCTACAGAAAAACAAATCAGAAAGAGGGGAGAACCAGAGCAAAGGGCACACGTGCTTCCTTTGTCTTCAGTCTGCAATTAAAGAGTCAGCCTTCTTTCTCTGCATGCACAGGAAGAAACCTGACCCCAGAAGTAACAGTTAGGGCTAATTCCACTAACGGTTGATTTAAACATGGCATGGTTTACATTTTAAAATATTGTATAATCCTTAAAACAGTTATATGTATTTGCTGATTGTCATTCTTTCAGCTGAGTATAATTTCCTTGAAAACTATTTTCCAATGGTAAGGATATCTGTCTATCACCAGACACTTGCTGCGGTAACTACTTTTCAGTATCATTCCCAAAACATGAACATATTCTTCTCCTTTTAAACCACCCTGGATTACTGTATTTATTTCTAATCGTTCCTTTAGCAGATGTTGAAGTAATTTGGGGTGTAATATAAACAAGTCTTTTAAAGAGAGAAATCGCAGATATACCAGGGAAAAAGGGGCAGTGTATATCAGGCTCTTATAATGGCAGTTTTGTCAGGGGAGGGAGAATTTTTTCCTCCTTTCGTGCAAAGTTCAATTAAGAATTTGCAGAAGCACTTAATCTTTATCTATTGAAACCCCCAGCATGAGCCTAGAAACAAGCAAACACCACCACCAACAAAAGCATAGCTCCCTGTGGTGAGGGAAAAGGGACCCAGCAGTCTGCATGCTGGAAAGTGGAGAGGGAATGAAGTTCTCCACCGCTTGCTGCCATCGGTCGCAGGGAGACAGTTGTGCTGAGCTTTGGAATGAAAGCACAACATATGTGCCTCAGTTGGACGAGATGCTTCTCAAGTCAAATCAATTGCTAGGCCTGCATGTTGGTGCAAGGTGGAGGTCTAGATAATGAGGGGCAGACTCCTCAAGAAGCAGTGAGTGGATAATGCTACATAAGTATGGAATTATATACCGTGTTTTCAACATTCAGTTTAATGAGAGCCGCCACTGCAGCGAATCACTTGCCACACACCCGAAATGGGCCATTAGCTATCAAGGGAAAATTGTCTTTGCTGCTTTTAGCAGATGGAGCAAATATTTTACAAAGCAATTTTACATACCAAAAACATTTGTGTGCTTTGGTAATGCTGGTTGTTTTACATTATGTTACCTTCTACTGCAGCATAATTTTCCATCTCATCGCAGGCAAACTTGGCATTTTTGATTTTTAAATTCTCCATTAACAATTAAACATGGAGTATTAAAGCCGTCCTTAAACTTTAAGTAGGTATGGGAAGTAGTTTCCGACTTGTTGGAGACATTTTCTTTTTTTCTTCATCCTTTCAACATATTTTTTGCACCCTAAAGAGGGCCCCTAACCCTAACCTAATGATCTTAGTGGGAAGGGGTGAGTGAGAACCTCACTACTGACTCAGAATGGAGGGAATCGCCACGTGGGCTTAGCAGAACATCCACTTGCTTAGAGCTACCACTGCAGATTGTAGGTGTAGAATGCCGGCCCATTTGTAGGATCCATTGAAAATGTTTAAGTTTCAAGTAACAGAGACTCAACTCAAATGGCTTTTCAAATAAAGAGAAACTGGCCTTGGCTATCTGGAAATCTAAAGACTGTTCTGGCTTCAGACAGTAATGTCACCAAGGACCCACAGTCTCTCCTCTGAACTATGTGTAAGGCAGGTTCCTCCCTAAGGCTAACTTCCAGAATTTGTTCTTGGTCCAGGCAATAGAGAGAACATCTTACCTGCCAGTAACTCAGATCACACATTTTCTTTCTAGAGGCCCCAGTAAGCTTTTCCTAGTAAGGAATTGGCCTCCTTGGGTCACATCTCTATTTAACCAGCCATTGTGCAAGAGCAAGGCTATATTTCTTTGGAGGTGAGCGTGGAATCCACTCTCTATCATAGTTCCTGAAAGGAAATGTGTGGCCAACAGCAGCTATGTATCCTATCATTTCCCCATATTTAACATGGCACCTGTGGTTGATCTAATCAGCCCAGAGTGCTAGACAACTGATGGCAGTTACAGGCACAGGTCCCACTCTCCGATGGCACACTGGTGGCAACGGGGCTTAAACCCACTTTTGGTACTTCCTAGCTGTATGACATGAAGTAAAGACAATATCTCTAGATAGTGGCTGTAAGATGGGAAATGTGTGACCCCTGACACATAGCTATAACATGTTAAACTTTCAGTGAGTGAAAGCTATTATTTTACCTTTAAAATGTCCATAGAGATTTTTTAAAAATGAGTAGCCTTTTAAGTTCATCTTCACTGTGAATGCTGCTTCTGCCCAGTGTGTGCCACCAGCCAATTCCAATCCCAACACTGTCCATACTACACCACACTTCTCTGCCTGAACAGGGAAAGGATATAGAGAAAACTTACCTGGGGCTCAGAGGCTCCTGCAGCCTTGCTGGGTGCTCTTCTGTGACATTAGACATTTGTCCTAAGCAATCCACAGGTCTCCTTTAAACTGACAATCTTACTGACAGTCCTAGTTTATTAGGCATTGTCTAACCCTTCTGACTTGGTGTCACTGTCCAGTCCTCCTTTTAGGGTTATCAGAAAGACCTATAAAGCAGAACCCTCTGGGCAGGTCTCTGAAATTTCCTTACACTCTGTCTTAATCAAAAGATTAAGAAATGTTTCTTTGATTTTCTTTTAAACATCATGGATATTGGAGTTTAATGGAAGTTGTTTTACTTAATGTACTACTGACAATTCAGCCAAAAAGCTGCAAAAATGAAATATGAGCTTTGGTAGGATTGAGAGGATTCTAATTTGCACTTGTCTTTCTTATTCCTTCATCCTACACACACACACACACACACACACACACACACACACACACACACACACAAACCTAGAAATTTGCTTGGTTGGGAAAACTAACTCTCTAGAGTTGGAAGCATCTTTTGTCATTAAAGGCAGTGTTAAACTGATTGTGCTGGTGGTTTCTATGATACCTTGCATTCCCCTCAGTCAACAGAGCTTTTCTTTCAAATTCGCATTTCCTTAACAGAGAAATAAGGAAAGCCACCATGCAAGGTCCAGCCTTTAAAGAAGAAAAGTTGGGGGGGCTGGAGAGATGGCTCAGCGGTTAAGAGCACCGTCTGCTCTTCCAGAGGACCCGGGTTCGATTCCCAGCACCCACATGGCAGCTAACAACTGTCTGTAGTTCCAGTTCCAGGCAAAACACCAAGGCAAATAAATAAATAAAAGTGTTTTTTTTTTTTTTTTTAAAAAAAAAAAAAAAAAAAGAAGAAGAAGAGTCTCCAGTTTATTTCAATCAGGCCAATAAAAATCATATCTTTTCTGAAGATGCCCTAGAACTTTCCAAATCATTAATATTATTGATAAACTCTGAGAGATATTTCTGGGGGCTCAATAACAAATGATGGGGTCTTTGCAGTGATGAAGATGGGGTGAAGAATAGGAATGAGCCTGTTCTCATCTCTAGCCATGAACTTCACAAGCTAACAGAGTATTCCTAGAATCGGTCTGATCACTATGAGAGGAAAACTTGCAATCCTGACATTTTTAAAAAAGGAAAGCATAATTTTCTACCACTTATGACTCAGAAAGAATGTATTTTCTAGCCTATGCCCTACAGTCACTGGCCCTAAACAACCTGTGCAGTGTGTATGATAGAATCTCTGAAACACTGAACTGGTCACCCATTGCCTTGTCATTACTTACTAGACAGAACTCCTTAATTCCACATCATAAGTTTGTAAAAATGTACCTCTGTTCCTGGCTTATGATAGACAGACATACACATGTTGTGCATACCCTTCCTTACTTGAAAGTATGAGCTGAAAGTCCCATATTATCATTTTTGTAGTTACTATTTTGTAGAGGTGAAGGGACAATTCTCTTCATTGGCACTAAGGCCGTAAGTATTAAGGTATTAGTTCAAGACTAATATATCCCATTAGAAATGAATTAGTAAATATTACCCCCTATGGCCTCTATTATTGCTCACCATGGCTTTTCTTCAGGGAGCTATATCATTACCCTAAGCTGCCTCTGAGTGCTACCGCATCCCCACTGAATACCACCCCATCAGTGCCTTCAGTTGATGGCACATAAGGCATCCTCCAGACTCCTGTAGCAGATTTTCCCTCTTATTGTGGTTTTGTGCACAATGCAAATGCTAGGCATTGTGGTAGAATGGCTCACTTTGTAAGCAGAAGTAGTAGTGGCAGCCTGACACTGTCCAGAAACCTTCTAAGTTCATTGTTGATTCTCATGCATGTTGCAAGTGAAGTAACACTCCATATATGTCACCTCATTTACCTTTCTGAAGCCCTTAAAGGCAGGGAATCTTGTGAAATCTACCCAAGAGGAATTCGTGGTTCTAAACTAGCTGATCCTTCAGATGGCTCCTTGGCAGTAAGGAGGAGGTCTTCAGCTGTAAGGCCTGTCTCCCATGTTCACTACTCTCATGATTCATTGTGTAAACAGGAACATTCTCGTGGGCGTGGGAAGTTTGGCCTTAATGTCTGTCATTTAAGAGCTAGAAGATATGCAGAGGCAGAGGAAGACACCTGACTATAGCAGGGGAAAAGGCTTCTGGGAATAAAGGATGGAGGGTGAGCTAGGGGAGGACAGCAGAGGAAGTCTGAGGGAGGTGAGACTATATCAGCAGAGGCCAGGCATATCACAGAGGCTGTTGTTTGTTTTGTAGGTTAGCATAGGAAGTGATGGGCTTTCTCGTGGCAACTGTAAGCCTGTGTGTCACACTTAGTCTCTTCTGGTGTCCTGCTGAAGAGCTGGCACCTGGTCCTCAAGCTAATGGAGATACAGTTTCTAAATCAAGCTGCAGGGCTTTTCATCTGCTCCTTTGCTATTTTCACTCCATATCTTCTCTTTACAAAAATATCCCCCTAGCACGTATTTTTCTCCTCTAGTATGGTTACTTAAATAAATATGTAGCATGTACCTGAGTAAATGGTTCCAGCTCCCTTCAAAAGGGGAAGGGGCAGGAAAGGCCCTCTAATCAAGGCAGAAAAGAAAATTCAAAAGAAGCTTGTACTGTGAGGTTTCTTTTCTCTGACATGGTTTTCCAGAAAGGGGCAAAATCTAAAGCCGAGCTTCATCCCCCAACCCCTGTTCAGAGACAGTTTTCTTCCATGAGCAGAATGTGAACTGAAGCAAATATGAGGCCAAAGAATGAGGGCTGTTCATAGAGCTGAGGGGCCTCTGTGCTGGAGCTGTACAGTGAGTAAATGTACAGTGTGCAGGCTGTGAAGTGGGGAAGGGCCCACTGCTCTGACAGTCATCCCGTCCTTCCACAAGGCAGAGAGCTTCACTGTGTCAACAGGCTCCCCTCAGCTTCCTAGCAGGACTCGGTACCTTCTGCTGGCAAATCATCCTGAAATCAGGGTAGGCAAGACTACTCTGCTTCAGAGTGTGTTTCTGTTTTATATGTCAATCACTAAGACTAACTAATGACACTACCCACAGGTAGTTAGAAAAAAATCAGAATATTGGGACCTGCCTATCACATATTCTAAGACATTTGTCTTTTATTCTGGATTTTCAGTGGCACTGAAACAGAATCAACCAGATGTTTTAAGGAATCTGGAGATGGCAGAGGATAGAGGACAATCACTTTTTAATGTTAGGAAAATTGGAAAAATGAGTATGTTGATGATTTCTAAGATTACAACCAGCCGCATCCCTAGAGCTGATGCTTACAAATTATTCAGTGTTCACTCTCAGATTCATAGTTTTCCTGGGACCTCAAAGCAAGTTGGAACTTTCTGCATTCAAACTTGACTACTGACCACCAAAAGTACTTTTATGCAGTACTCTGCCCTGCATCTGACACAAATAGTGTCTGAACTGTGACTTCCATTTCAAAAGTTTTAGTGAGCCTTAAGAACATTATAACTTAGGATAGAAAAGAAATTATCATAGCAAGCCACACCTTTTATATAAAAAGATAGACTTCCTATTGATTAGAGAGCTCCCTACTGTTTGCCCTGCTGATGGGAGGTTCTGTTGTCTTTGGGTCATCTCACCGATGCTGGGCCAGCTATGCAGCTAGACAGATGATACTGCAGTCTGCGGGATTTCAGGTTGAACAAGGCTGACCATAGAACATGTTCCCTAACTTAAAATCCCACCTTTACTGTTTTAGTCAAGAGTTTAGGCTTTCCTATCAACATTGTGGAAGGCAGCTATCCACCAACAGAATGGGCACATATTAAAGAGACACAAGTACCAAAGGAAGACCTCACCAACTCCATTATTCCTCCTAGGCTTAAGTTAGTTAGAGTCGTAGAATAAAAACTGTTTTCATCTAAAGGAGCTGAGGGACAAGATAGTCAGCTCTACATTTTATAGAATGAGAACCTGAGGTTTGGGGTGGAGAGGTAGAGGACATTCTGCAGGTCAGGCTGCCATGGTTCTGAAGCCTGGGCTCCTGAGAACCAGCACAGGGTGCCTTTTGGAGACAATATGCACAATTAGCATTGATTTTAGGGAGGAGGGAATTGCTTTGAAATATGAAAAGTGAAATGGCTGGAAAAACAAAACAATCTCAAAATGGTTTTCTGGCTCTGGGTAAACAGTAACCACATTTTTTTTGCCTGTTGGAGGCCTGGTTTTTAATCACTCCACAAGCAGTTTTCATTTCTGTAGTAAAATTGCTTGTGGTTCTATTTAATTTGTTTCTGCAGGAGCCAGCTCTGGTGAAGATCTCCGAGGAGCTGGCGGGCATTTTAGCACAGCACGTACAGCCAGTCAATGAGAAACGGTTCCCGACGTGGAGGAAATTCCTCCAAACGTTTCTCACTCAAGGTAAATAAGACTGTAAAGATTCTACTGAGGATCAGAATGTACAAGCTTAGGTTCTAGTTCTGGGTCAAGCCAGGGCCACTTCAAATACTCTGCATCAGCTGATGTTGGTTTAGAAAATGTTTCTGCTGCTGACTTTGTTCTTTTTCAAGCACTGCCTAAATATTTATCTTGCACTCAGCCTCTTAAGTAAATAGGAACTGAGCATGCCTAGCATGCCACACAGAAAACTCAGTATTCTGGGCATTTCTTAGACCAGACTAGTCTTGAGCAGAAGCTCTCCATCTGATCCACATGTGACCTTGGATAGTCCTCAGAGACCCAGTTTCCTCGGTTACTTACTGCCTATAGTTGTTAGGAGAATTCAGGGATAGAAATAGGAACTTTCCTGTCACAGACTGATGAACAAAGGCCTTTCTAAATCTGATTTTCTCTCCCATTTTCTAGGAGAGCAAAATGGCTCAGAAAGGTAACGTTTTCAAACCAGAATCCTCTATAGACTAGGAATAAAACCAACTTCCATTCTTTTTATATCCCTTTCCTTCCTCATCCTCATTTTGTAATGACATTGGGAAATAAATGAAAAATGAGGGGATGAACAGAACAAAGTTTATGTGCAGTCCCACACAAGGACATATCTAGGCGAAGGCTTTACCTCACTAGGAGATTGCAATGTAAGGCATACACAATCTGCTTACCATGTTTACTTTCTGCTCTCAAGTGATGAGGATGGAGTACAATGGCCTCAATATATAATGATAAGCTGATGATGCTGTCATGTTATGATGACAACATAACAATGGTAACAGCACAGTGAGGAGACTTACTGAGCACACAGTAGGTCTTACATGTCATGTCATCCTAAGTAGATAGATGCACACTAATTTACTTCATCCTCCTGTCAATCTTATACACGGGTATTGCTATAACCCTTATTTGAAGCACAGAGAGCCCAAGGAACAAAAGATTGATCCAAAAGATGATCACCCCAAATAATCTCCTAACACGAAGAAGGACCCATAGAAGTCTATTCCTATGTTTCTATAGGAGTATTGGTCAGAGCCAGTGGGTCTATTTATTCATCAGGAGCATGACTCAGCCCTATGTATGAAAGGGCTTTGTCAGAGACAGGCCTGTTGGCTGTTGAATACATTGGCTGGGTCCAGTGTGGCAGATGCCCTATTAATGAATTATTTAAATAAGAGGTTGGATGCCAGCCATCAACAGGAATGCTGGGGGGGGGGGATTTGATGTGTGTGTGTGTGTGTGTGTGTTAGTGTACCTTCAATGTCTTCTCATCTCTGTAAGTATATGAATAATCAAATTTCCACATGTACCCTGGACAGAAACGAGAAAGTAGGAAAGTTAGCTCTATTTGGCATTGGAAGAAGCATGGTGTTTTCCATAAGCAACACAGTGTTTTCCACAAGCAAGCAAATAAGTTTAGAAGAAGGGATGTAAGTTAAGTTAAAATCATAAATACTTCCAGGTCTATCTTAGACAGTGTATTAGGAAATTTACATAATCCAAGGTCAGCCTGAAATCCTTCCTCTAGATCAGTGGTTCTCAGCCTTCCTAATGCTGTGACCCTTGAATACAGTTCCTCATGTTGTGGTGACCCTCAACCATGAAATTATTATCGTTGCTACTTTATAACTGTAATCTTGCTAAAGTTATGAGTTGTAATATAAATATGCAGGATATCTGATATGCAACCCTTATGAAACGGTTGTTCAACTCCCACAGGGTTGTGATCCACATGTTGAGAACTACTGTTCTAGACCATTTCTTTTTATGTGAGTTCCTAGCTCTATCTCGCCTAAGCTATGTGGTCACAAGCCAAGGTTTCACCTCTACTACCTCGTCCTGTCCAGCTCCCTCCTCCTTCCTCAGTCATGTCATAAACACTGTGGATAAGAAACAGGATAGGCTTTATTAACCCAATTTCATACAGGAAGAGACTGAGGCTCAAGTTGTGGGGAAAAATAACACTCCAGATAAATAGTGAATGGGAACATAACTAGATCCTATTATTACAGCACATTTTAAAATATGGTTCTTTTAAGTCAGTGGTTCTCAACCTATAGGTCATGACCCCTTTGGGGCCAAGTACCTCTTTCACAGGGGTCACATACCAGATATCCTGCATATCAGATATTACATTGCAATTCATAACAGCAGAAAACTTTGTTATAGTATTTTATAACAATAATATTATGGTGGGGAGTACAAATATATAACATGAGGAACTGCATTAAAGGGCCACACTGTCATATATAAAACATCTTTGAAGGTTCTGTGTGGGTCTGAACCTAGTGCATGCAGGAGGCCTTGTGTATTTTCTGGCTTGAGCAGGACACCCCCACATTCCTGACTCTAAGGCTGTCATCTGTTACCAGCTTCCACCCTTGCCTATTTCATCCCATTTCTTCTCTCTTGACTAAGCTTATAACTACAAAATGTGCTACAGATTTGATTTCTACACTGCTACAGAATTATATAAAGGACAGTAAGGTTTTGGAAACAAATTAATTGCTTTAAAAGAAAAAGACCAAAGTCTTGGTGCTAAGAAGACAACACAACTAAGCAAGTGTGAAATGACAGATCTGTATTGGTTACCTTTTGTTCTGGGAGAAATCGCCACAACCAAAACTGAATTATAAAGGGTTTATTTGGCTCTTGCTTCTGGAGGGGTCAGTGACAGTGAGGGGGAAATAGCAGCAAGCAACAGGGACAGGAAACAGAGATCACATTCCAACCTCAAGCAGGAAGCAGAATGATCACAGTGAAATCAGAGCCAGGCTTTAAACTCTTAAAGCCTGCCCAGTGATATCCTCTCTCCAGCAAGACCTCATAAACCCCCAAACAGCTCTGCCAATAGAGGACCAAGTATCTAACTATGTGAGCCTATGGGGGATGTTTCTCATTCAAAACTCCATGGTATCCAAAGTGATCTTAAAGGATACTGATACGTTATCATAAGTGACAGCCAAAATACCAAGTTAACTGAACCATAGAGGCTTCCTGGCTAACTTATTTGGTTAATTTCATCTTATTAAATCTCCAACAACTGGCATTCAGTTGTTATATACTATAGCAAACTTCATTTGAAGAGCATCTTAAACAATCTCAGGGGATAAAGTACAGATTAAATGCACCCCCAAATCATTTTCCTTCTGAAATTTAACATTCATTAAGGCTACCCCTTATCAAACTCATAGACATTGAATGAAAGTGTTTTATATGACTACCTTTGAGAACTGCTAGAAATCTCAGAATTTAACGATATATGATACTGCTTCAAGTGTAGTTTGTAGAGATGAGCAGAAATCATTGCCCAATTCTTACTTAGAAAAAGCAACAAGTCCTGGCACTTCTTCCCTTTTTCTTTGTGTGTATGTGTATGGGGGGGGGAGTGAATGTGCAAGCCTGTGGAGGTCAGAGGATGATGCTGAGTGTCTTCCTTGATTGCTTTCCAACTTACCTTTGAGACAGGGTCTCTCACAAAATGTAGGACTTGCTGATTCAACTGCATGGATCTTCCTGTCTCTGTTTCTCTAGTACTGAGGTTGCAGGCACAGGGCACCACACCCAGCTTTTAATGTAAACTCAAGGTCTCATGCTTTTGTGGAAGTACTTTTCCAACTGGAGCATCTCCCCAGTCCCTGTGTTTAGTTTTCTACATGATTCCCATGACCAGTATCATGGCCAGTGTTTATGCCTATTAAAAGCCCACACCTGCAAACCTCAGAAATCAATAATGCTAGACAGAAAGAGCACACTTGTTATTAGGATACAATCAGTGGACAGTGGAGAGTCAATTCCCTCTGAGGGATTTGACCATAATCTTTGGATTCTTCATTAATGTAATAAGTAATTATAAGTATGGCATTTATAAGGTATTTGTAATTGAGATCATAATCAAGATTTCTGTTCATTGAACCCTCCCATGTGTCAAGTACCAGGCTAAATACCATAGACACAATTTCTCGTTGTGATAACAGCTTGCTGAGGTAGATATTATACTCTTTTATAAATAAAGAAAAGCAAGTCAAAGATTGAAGCTACTTGTCCAGTTCCCAAGATGACAAGTGCAAGATCTGAGTCCAGGTCCTCCTGTGAAAACATAGACCATTTCTTCCTCCTGCAAGTGGGCCATTCCCTTGACTTTGTTCTTTCTTCTACTCCATGGTTTTCCAACCAGGTGGCGTGATTGAAGCATACCCACCTGCAGACAGTGTCACCAACCTCACCGTAGACATGTTGATAGAGCCTGATGGAGAAGTCAGAGTACTGTCAATGGGCGACCAGTTTCATGCTGAAGGCCCCTTTATTTCTTCTGGTACCACCATGCCTCAGACCTCAGTGGATCCCCAAGTTCTCAGTTCTTTGTGTCTCCAAATTGGAAACGCCTGCAAAAAGAAAGATGTGATTGGTTACTTTTCTATAGATCTGGTGACTTTTATTGATCCCAACACCCTAGAGCAGCAGGTAAGTTGAACAGTTGACATATATGACACTATGATACTGACACACCCATGCAGCAGACAGTACTGGGGAGCATCCAGTACTCACTATGTTCTGATGAGCTAGCTATAAATCTACATCTGTGCCATCCGTGCTGGCCTAAGGGAGACCAGGCTTTCTATCTATAAATAGGGTCAAAGTTATGCTTGTATCTTATAGAGAAACTATTTTACAACATCCAGGGACTAGACCTTTCTAAAATGCTTACATACAAAAATGAGTAAGCAGAAATTAGTTGAGACGTGCAGCTGTTCTTTGTTCCTGCCAGTAGTTCATTAACAGCTCAGATAATCACTGTTTTCTTTAAATCACATGTTAGGAGATAGTTCAGAAGCAAAAGGTCTAAGTAATCATGGAATCAATATCAATGTGACCTCTTCACACATCAACAGCACCTCCAGCCCTGGGTACATACCTCTTTCTGAACATGTAGCTCTTCCTCCTCCTTGTGAATAGGTGGGAAACTCCATCTTAAATTTAGTGGGCTGATAATTTTACACATCTTTATGCTTTTAGTGTACCCAGAGGCACCAGCAATAAAATATATAATAATATATAGTTCCAATCTATGTGTTTTTAAGTATCTTAGAGATTTTATATATATATATTTATAATATGCTTTTATGTATTCATTTATGTGTGATATTCTGTGATTCTTCATGTGTCATTTTCTATAAATAATTTTAAAGCTTTTTTCTATGCTTTCTTTTCCCCAAAATGATAATGTTTAAATTTGCTACTTTATGGGACTCACTTTTGTAATGTTAGGTTCCTCTGCTTTCCATGCTGGGTGTTTAGACTTCTGGCTGAAGGTTGAAATGACTGCAGTTTCCCACTCTCTCAAGATCCTCTGACTTTATCATATTATGAATTCTGTTTGTTCCTTATTAATATTTGAATATATGGTCACAGGTGCTGCAATAGATTCCCAGTGACCACTCAAAGGGTATCTCTATATTAGCAAAGAAAATATGTTATCTGTGTTTAACTGAAAAGTACAGGCATATTCTCCAGCAGTTCTGCAAGTGATATTACCTCAGACAACACCCTAATAGTCGGACTGGCCTCCCCATGTTGCCAAAGAGGAGGTGGACATATTCTCAGCCTCTCAATTCTTGCATGATTAGCAGATAATGAACATGTCCAAGTAAATTTTCAGTTCAGAAAATTATTTATTCTAATGATATTTTAATAATAATTGTTTTCTGATATACCAGCAAATTCAAATTTTAATAAAATACACTTCTGAAAAATTATGAAAAAATAATCACAAAGATTTATGTAGATATTCTAATCACAGAACAGCCTAAATTTTAATAATAGAAAACATTTTTAAAGAAAGTATCATATTAGTGGAAGCAAATACTGTGATGATATTAAAACTCATATTTTTGAAGAATATTTAAAAATAAGTGTTAATATAGTAATAGGTTAAAAGCCAAATTATAAAATATGTAATATAATTTTACAAAAAATATATATACATAATATACAGAGCAAAAGGATTTTAAAGATATAATAAAATATCACATCATTGTTTTTGTATGAGAAGACTGAGGCTGTGATAGGCTCAGCAATGGTCCCTTATGATAGATACCTTACAAGGCAGAAGGACTTTGCGAATGTAACTGTTAAGAATTCAACAATGAGATGAGAGATTATCTTGATTATCTAGGGACTAATTACTCACAGGTTCCTTTTAAGGAGGCAAAAAGGAGAGAGAGAGAGAGAGAGAGAGAGAGAGAGAGAGAGAGAGAGAGAGAGAGAGAACAGTATAGTACTTTTAACTATTCATTTGTACTACTTTACACCAGCAAATTTGTGGCAATTCATTACAACAGAACTAGAAAAGTAATAAAGAAAATTGTTGCTATCTTGTTTTCTGTGCTTTCTGCATTTCCTTTTATATATGTGTTCATATTCATTCATTTGTTTTGGAACTACAGGTTGAACCTACGGCTTTGTATATGCTAAACTACACATCCCTGCATTTACATTTTTAAGAGCAAACAAAGGCGTGCTAAATTTCTAATCAGAGAAATATATGAATAATGATAATTATAGATTTATGTAGAATGATCTAGTCTGAAAAACACATTCATGTACAAGATTTCACTTACGTATCCACATCTGAGAATAGATATGAGAAGCAGAAAAATGGGATGCCTGCATCCATTCAGATCTTTGGCTAGGGAGCTGGGACCTGTAATTCACCGTGTTGGTATGATAGGAGCAAATGGGACTAGGGCCAAGGAAAAGCCAATAAATTAGAGAGGTACACTAAGGACATGCCCACAATTACAAATTTAGTCCAGATAAGAAAGTTAAAATTCTGTCCCAACCTCAGAAGGTAAAAATGAACATCTAAAGAAACAAGAGTGGAACATGGTTTTAGAAATGTAGCATTTAAATAAAAGACACCAGGCATCCAGCCTGGGTTAAATACCAAGATTCTGATTCTAAATAAATAAATAAATGGAACTGGGAGCATCAGATAGAACACAGCATTGAATGGGAATAAAGAGAAGAGAGCTAGTCCCTGGAAAATGGAGCTGGTGGAGCATGTTACAGTTTCCAACAGGGTAATAAATATGTCTGAGATTTCAGCATACTAGAAACTGGAAATTCCAGGCCTTTGGAGACTGCATGCAGAATACATGGTACTCCAGAAGACAGTTTCCTGGCAGCCCTGCTACCAGAGAATGAGGAGAGAACTTCTGTCTAGCGATGTGGCCCAGTTCTAGGAGGGACATCAAGTACCTTCAAAAGCATTCTGAGGACCTATTCTGGTGTCCCTTGTTGAGAGAACAAAGATAAAAAAAGCCATAGGGTCTGTCAGCTACTTTATAATTACCATCCAGTTTCGCTTGCTATAGGTACACAGTGGTCTGTACTCTTAAGGTTCATAGGAATCTATAGTATCCTCTGTGACTTTTTACACCATCTAGAAAATGAATTAAGGTTGCTTGCATGTTGTAGTCTTCCATGAGAGTTATCACTATGGTAGTTCCCTTAGTTTAACTATCTAATTACTATTTGTTAGTAGAAGGGCTTTTGGAACATCTAGGAAATCAAGATCTTTGGAGTTTACTCATTTAGGGGAAACACTAATGAAACAAATGTTTATTGAGCATCTATTATGCACATGACATTATAGCAGGTGCTAGAGAAGCTGCAGAGGTAATAGAGATGGGAAGTGCCTGCCTTCAGGGAGTGCACAGTCTAGCTGGGGAGACAAACTGGAAAAATGAATCACAAGAAAAGGCTTCACTGAAAACTTCAAAGAACAATAAAAGAGACATCAAAAAGGTAATGTCAGTTTAACTGCCACAACACTTGCTGTGTGCATTCAGATAAGAGCAAGGTCCCTTCTGTCTGGAGCAATTAAGAGAGGGTTTTACAGAATAGGTGGGATGGGAACTGAAGGATAATTAAGATTGAAGGACTGTAAGAAAGAATGTGTTCTAAGTAGGAAGAAGTAAAAAAAAAAATGCAACACATGGAGAAAGATGATAATCTGTGTCTTATAAATATCATGTTTTACTTTATATAAATATGAATTTATATAACATTTAAACAAACTGGCAAAGATGATGTCTGCTGAAATCCCAGATTTAAATTCTTTGCTTGTACTTTGCTTGTAGATAACTATAAACTGTATGTGTATGTGTGTGTTCATGTCTGTGTAAATGTATGTGTGTTGGGGTGTGTGGAGGACAGAGGTTGACACCACTTCTCTTCTACAATCACTCTCTACCCTTTGTAGTCAGAAGTTTCTGTCCCACCAGAAACTCTCAAATACCTGGTAGACACTTCCCAAATAATTGACTTAGAGGCTTAATATTACCTATGAATGCTTAGCCAATAGTTTAAGCTTATTACTAACAAGTTCTTACACTTAAATTAACCTATAATCATTATCTATGTTTAGTCATGTGGCTTAGTAGCTCTTCTCAGTCCAGCATTCTTATCTTGCTTCTTCTTCATCCAGCTAGTGACTGTGTCTCTGCCTTTTTCTCTTCCCAGAATTCTCCTAGTCTGGTTGCCCTGCCTATACTTCCTGCCTGGCTATGGGCCAATCAGCATTTTATTAAACCAACATGAGTGACAAGTCTTTACAGTGTATAAGAGCATTATCCCACAGCATCTCTTATTTTGTTTTGAGATGGGGTCTCATGTAGTTCTAGCTGGCCTGGAACTCAGCATGTAGACCAGGCTGACTCCCAGGCCACACACCTCCTTCCAAGTGCTGATTTAAAGGCATGTACCACTGTGACTCTGTCTGTGACTTTTTTTTTTTTTTTTTTTTGAGACAGGGTCTCTCACTAAACTTGGAACTTGACCACTGAGCCAATAAATCTCAGGGATCCTTTTGTCTCAATTCTTTTTTTAAAAAAAAATACTTATTTTTATTTTATGTGAATTGGTGTTTTGCCTGTATGTATAACTGTAAGGGTGTCAGATCCTGGAATTACAGGCAGTCGTTAGTTGCCATGTGGATGCTGGGAATTGAACTCAGGTCCTCCTGAAGAACAGCCAGTGCTCTGAACTGCTGAACCGTCTCTCCAGCCCCCGTTTTGCCTCATTTCTTAAGTGTTGGGATGACAGGCACTCACCACCACTGTTGGCTTCTTCACATGGGTGCTGGGGATTGAACTCAGGTCCTCATAGCTGTGTAGCAAGGACTTTATCCACTTAGACATCTCTTCAGCCACACTAATTGTGAACTTTGTGAAAAATTATCTCACTTATGAGTGCTGATAGGTAAATTCAAATAGAATGGGGAAAGGAAATTAAATCTTTTTATTTCATTTCCTACTGTGTAGGGGAAATGAACCCAAAGCCTTTTATTTTAGGCAAGAATTCTATCACTAGCGTATGCCCTACCCAAACCCAATCTTTAAGAAAAGTGTTGAGATGAAAAATGGCTAAAGTGCTTGGTAATGGCCCTTCATTAATAGGGTAGTCACACAAGACAAGACTTCTACAAGATAAAAATCCAAGGAAAGACAAAAATGGAACCCTGATATATATCAGACTCTAAGCCATATCACATTGGTCAGACATTTTGCTGCTGATATATGAGAAAAAGAATAGAAAGGGAGGAGACACTTCTTTTAGATCACAGTTTCAGAAGCTTTGGTCTGTGGCTATCTGGCTCCATTGCTGTGATCCTGAAGCAAAGCTGAATATCATGCACAAGCAGCAGAGGACAAACTCCGTCCTTCAAGGCCTACCCCAAGTGACCTACAGCTCCCAACTAGGCCACCACTCTTTACAGCTCTAACACCTCCCAATAGTGCAATTCAATTTTTAAGCCACTGATGGTTTAATCCATCCATGTCACAATTATATCCTCAGAGTCCCACCTCTGAATGCAAGTTGTATCAGGAGCCTTTCAATACATGGCACATCAAACTTATATATTCTGAAGAGTGTTTCTATGGGTTTCTAAATGCAGAGTCTCATCCTGCAACAGAAAAGTCATCTAAAAATATCTCACTATGATGCTATCTATGAGTGTCACCCTCTCTCTTCACACTGACTAGTATGATACTTTAGACAACTCACTGAACCTTGATCTATCATTAGCAACTGGAAAATCCCTGCCCTGTTTCTCACAGGGCGTTCTGAGAGGCTGAGCAGATAGATGCAAGGTGCTGTTGTTACTAAATCAAATGCCATAAGCACATGTAAAACTGTCGCAGAGACCCTCAGCAGGTTCTCAAACTGTGAGTGGAATCTGAATTGAATTAGCATTATTTTTAAAAACTTACTGAGCATTATCATCTCAAAGTGAAATATAAGCATCAAAAATGAATACATTTATTTCAGAGGATGCAAAACCAGAGGTCTACAGAAACATCATAATTCCTTCTTGTTCATTTCTATAAGCCCAGCACCTAGCACCCTGTCTGGTAGATAATAGATGCTGAATAAATATTTATTAAATGAATGAATGAATACTTCTCTCAGTCCCCCTCTGGTAATATCATTTGCAAGAGCTCCTTATCTTTGTTTTCAAGATATATAAGGAATTCACCAAGGAAACTCAATGAGATTTAGTTTTCCTCTTTAGGGAAGGTATTTTATTTATATGTAAGAAGGTTAATAGTGTATATCTAAATTAAAATTTAATAGGCCTTTGGTATAAACAGAAGTGTCTATTAGTCAGTGTTTCTAAATGCTATAATAGGCACACTGTTAATCACAACTTAATACCTAGTGAAGGAAAGTAGATCCCAGAGGATCCTGAAACAGTAAAAACAAGTCTTGTCCCTTTTAAATGTATATTTTTGTGTCAGTGACAGAAACCTGCAACATATAAGTGATGAGAATGGTGATGATAAGAACATCATCAATAAGCACAAGGACATGATGACAGGTTTTATAGTGTGAAATTACATTTATGTTGATTAGTGAACAAGTAGCCAACTTTACTATGTGTGCAATATTAACATATGTGGCTATTATTAGATATTTATTAACCTCCTTACTTTATAAATTCTGGCACTTAGGGAGCTTGACTCCAAGCCTAAACTTCTAATCTTAGGTAGGCAGGCTGTGGACCTACAGATAATGAACCCATGTTAGCTGTTTGTGTTAACTGTTATCAGCTGACAGAGAAACAGTGTAAGGGAGGAAAGACTTATCTGAATCCAGTTTTAGAGGATCCAGGCCATGGTTTCTCAGCCCCATTTACTTGGGCAGAACTTTATGGTGGGCTCATACATCAGAGGCATTTCTTTACCTCCTAATGGACAAGAAGAAGAGATACAGGCAGGGACCTAGGGGAAATAGAGCTCTCAAGAACTCAGGACTGGAGAGATGGCTCAATGGTTAAGAGCACTGACTGTTCTTCTGGAGGACCTGAGTTCAGTTCCCAGCAACCACATGGCAGCTAACAACTGTCTGTAATTCCAAGATCTGACACTCTTACACAGTTACACATGCAGTCACAACACCAATTCACATAAAATAAAAATAAATATTAAACAAAAAAAACTTGCCTTCAGCAACTTGCTTCTTCCAGCTGTACTCTTCTACCTGAACTTCCAAGAACCCTCAAAACATCACCACTGGCTGAGGACCAACCTTTCAGAGCATGAACATTTTGAAGGGGCACTTCGCATCCTAAACCACAGCAGCCTTATTTCTGTTAGCTGCTTTCCCCAGTGTCTCTCACATCCTTATTTCCTTTCATAACCAAGGCACTTCTCTCTCCAGAAACACTTCCAGGGCAGAGAAAATCTGGGCATGCTCACTGCCTCTGCACTGGTGAGAAGATCCTCATTTTTTCAGTATTCAGGGCAATGAACATGGGGCAAGGAAGCTTTCCTGCTAATGCTAAGAAGGACCAGAAGGCTCCCTACACAGGGGTGTGCCCCTTGCCATCTACTGTGGCAGAAACAAAGTTGACACTGCCCTCCCACTTTAACTGTCACCTCACCTTCTGTAGAATGAGTGTCCCCTGAAAGGCTGTCCTGCCTTCTCCTTGACTTTACTAAGGTATAACTGACAAATAAAAATTGTGTTTACGCCACACACTGTGATATTTTAATGTGTATGTACACTGTGAAGTGATTACCGCAATCAAGTCACTTCATATTGCTGTCTTGTTTTGAGAGACCACTCCTGAATGCCAGACTTCAGGCCCACAGTATTACCAACTACTGTCACAATTCAATACAGGTTCCTATAGTATTCTTTTGTTCTTTTTTATTGAAGAAATTATTTTTCATACAATATAGATCATGTTTTTCTCCACCCTGTCTTTCTTCCCATACAACTTTATATTCCTTTTTCTCTCTTTTAAAAGCAAACAAATTAAAAACAAGAAACAGGGAAAAACACACAAAACTAAAAATCAAAGCAAACAGCCAACAAGCCAATTAGACAAAAATGTCAGAATAAAAGTTAAATCTAAAGCCCACAAAGTACATTGAGTTTGTTTTGTGTTGGCCAACTATTCCCGGGCATGGGGACTGCCCTGGTAGTACGTGGTATTAATTCAATGATGGTTGCTATGCTGGGTCTCCACAACTTTAATTGGAAGTGTGTGCCCTTTAACCAACATTCCCTTATTTTTCCTACATCCTGACCCTGATAGACACTTTTAGATTCTATATGTAGGTAAAACAATGTCTGTTTGTCTTTCTGTACTTGGCTTACTTCATTTGCCATAGTGTCATTCAGGTTTACCAGTTATCACAAATTTTAGGGTTTCCTTTGCAATGGCTGACTAATAGTCCATTTTGTGTGTCTGCATCTATGTGTGTGTATATACCACAATTTCTTTATTAATCCAATGAAAACTTGTCTCAAGATCATGGCTATTTTGGATGATGCTGTCATGAACATAGTGGTGCATATTTCTTCAAAATAATTACTTTATTTTTATTGGGCAATACCCAGTAGTAAAATTGCTGGATCATATGACAGTTCTGTTCTTTTATTTATTTCTTAAGGTTTATTTTTATTTTATGTTTGTGTTTTGCCTGCAAGTATGTATGTGTCCCACATGTGTGCCTGGTGCTCACAGAGGCCAGAATTTCTCTGGAACTAGACTTACAGTTATAAGCCACCACGTGGGTGCTGACAACTGACTGCATGTCATCTGAAGGAGCAGCCAGTGCTCTTAACCACTAAGCCATCTCTCTCCATCCCCCTACCCCTTTTATTTTACTTTTTAGGAGTCTCCAAACTGTTTTCATACTGGATACAGCTGTATTACAACTACTTGTAATGAAATAGTAATCACATTATGTAGCCTTGGTTGACCAGGAACTTGTCATGCAGACCAGGCTTGTCTTGAACTGACAAAGATTCACCTGCCTTTGTTTCCTGAATTCTGGGATTAAAGGCGTTTGCTTCCATACCCAGCCCTATCTTCTAGTTTTTGAAATAGCCATATTTGTTGCTATTAAAAAAATAGCTAGCCTGAAACTCATAAAGAGCCTTACTCAGTCAACAGTGTTAGAGGCTCAAGAGAGAAACTGCACAGGGTGGCATCTCAAGGCCAAAAGTACATCCAGATGTACATGCATTCCTTTCCTACCTCCTACTCTTATTTTCAACCAACTTGCCTTTCTTCCTTTCTTTACTTATTTCTTTCTCTTTCTTTCTTGCTTTTCTCTTTCTCTTTCTCATTTTGCCTGTTAATATACACCTTCCTTTCCTTCAAAATTCTATTACATAGAAATCTACATTAATTAAAAAAATTCCCTTTAACTGTCCATAGAAAGACAGCAGGTAACAAAGCCAGAGAGATGACTGAAGGTAAAGATGCTTGCTGTACAAGTCTGCATCCTGAGTTGGATCTCTGGAGACCACATAAAGATGGAAGGAGAGAACCAATGCCAGAAAGTTGTCTTCTGACATCCACATGTGTACTGTGGCTCACGTGGGGTTCATATATACATGTATGCATATATTATATATATTTGCATATATATGCAAATTTTAAGTCCTCTTTTTTTCAAAATTTACCTCTACATAGGAACCTACCTTAATCAATCCCCTTTCAACTGCTGCTTAGTCCGCTAGTCTCTTTGAACTGAGGTATAGCACTGATGGTCAGAGTAACTCACTGTAAATTATCATCCCTAATTTATAAATGAGGAAACTGAGGCTACAGTGCCATGTTCTGGATCACCCAGGTTTCTATTATGGCCTATATGACTAAAAAAACTATGGTTTTTTTCCAGCAAACACTGTGGTACTGCACAGGCTTGATGGTGACTCCTTTGTAAGCACCATGCCCTCCCTACCATGCACACACCAGAGAAAATGTCTGTTCTCTTGCATTTCCTCAATATGCTTGTTGAATTGAGTTGAACAGCTTAAAGCCAGAAAAACACATCTCCTATTTTTGTTAATATATTCCATCCTTGTGCTCAGCACATAAGGTAATCGTTAAATGTTAATGACTAAGAGAAATAGAATAAAACCAGTGTTGTGGTAGCCATTTTTAAGCTTTAAGAGTTTAAATGTGCAGCCCATATACTATACCACAGCTGGGAGCACCATATTGCCATTAAGCCAGAAGGTGGATTCACGGGATGGGAACATTGAAAACAGACACCACAAGAATGGGTAAGTCAATTTTCCAAACCACTTTCTACAAGTAGCTCCTGCTCCCCACCCTCCCATAATAATTTTACAATGATTAGCCAGTCTGCTAGGTGAGAAATCCCAGGCAAACAATATAAAAGGGGGTTAGAGCAACCTCTCAAGTACTAAGTTAAAAGTGATTGAGTTAGGTCAAATGGTAGGGCCACAACAGGTAGGAGCAATCTCCTCCAGTTGATCAAAAGCTGTTGATGTTTCTATGTGGGCTTTATTATTGTTATTATAATTAAGTGGATAAAATGCAGCCCACATGCACTGGGCTGTACATGTGGGTGTCTGAGTATCTAGGGGCCAGGGGGGGGGCTGTCTGATGTTATTAGTGTCTGTTCCTTTGCTTTCTTTGCTCAGAACATAAAATTTCCTTTTTTTTTTTGCCAAGCCCTTACTATGTAGCTTTTTAACTTAATTAAATATATAGGCAATTACTGACACCATCTGTCTTTGCAGAAAAAGAACAAGAAGGAGCACAAGAGCCTGAAATTTTGAAGGGAACCTTCAAAAAAATCTTCTGGCTTTATTAGTGGTATTTGCTTTTCAGAATTCTTTGGTTATTTTAAATTATTCATGTTTTTCTATTAATAACTCATTTGAGCTAACTTAAAGTGTGATGATATTGGTATGAGGTTTTAAAAGTAAAATATCAGGTAGTCCATGACTTTTCAATAAAAAAACAATGTAAACATGTGGTTGAACATCTGTTACTAGTACAGTCTAACACAGTACTTAAAATCTTTTATAAAATTACATGAATCTTTTGCATAAATAGAAATGCTTTAACAATATGTATACTCCTTTCAACATATCTTTCACTTTCTTATATATAATATTTACTGACTGACTGTTGGGTCCAAATCCTTATGAGCAAATTAAAAGAACCCCTTCCTGAGATGCTGACCTAGAGGACCTACTTGACATGGGTCTGTTTTTTTTAACTTCTTTTATGTTTCTACATCAATGCCTACTAAGTATATAAAATGATATTAAAGCAACCACTGAAATCTGTTCCGGCAGAGTGAGGAAATTTTACAAAAAACAAAAAGGTCAATGAAATTCACCCCCTCCTCAAAGGGAAGCACAGGAAGGCAGGATGCTGAAGAACGCTGAGCTGTCCTAAGGCTAGCAGCTACCACAAGGACAGACCACTGAGCCCTTCCCTGACTGAGTGAACATGTGTTGAATCTCCCACTGTGTAGCACTAAAGTAAAGTTCTTTACTCTCTGCAACAGACATGTACAAAACATGAAGTCATTTCTAAAGCTGAAGAGACAGTTTCCAAAGGAGTAACAATGTAAAACTGCTAGTCACATTAAAGACCTACAGTATACAAAAGAATACACCACCCCAGAGCTTTTGGGGGGAATTCAGTGGATGAACAAAAGAAATTAATGAGGGAAATATGAAAAGGGGATTTTTACAATTGTTTTCTATGTAAAACACTTAGTGGGCACAAACAGTTCCAAACTGAGATTTGATACTTAGCTGCCGTGTTAAGAGCCTCCTGGTGTACTCTCTGAGGTAAAACAACACATTAAGAAACAGAGTGGTGAATGGGTAGAAGAGGAGAAGGGAGAGAAATGGACAGGAAAGAGGAAGGAAGGACAAATACCTCCCTCGAGTTGACTCTCGTTAGAAATGCACGCAGGGAAGAGTGGCTCCAGAGAGTGGTCAGTTACAAGCGGCCTGCCTGCGGGCCTGCGGGCCAGACCCAGGGAAGGTAGGGAAGCAAGGCTCACCAACTTCACCCAGTCAAACCCAAGGCCTTAAGTCAGCAGTGAATTTGCTAACGGGTCTCCCCGGGGTCACAGGAGTCACCAACGTGAGATAGGAGCCTTGGATAGTAGCTCTCTGGGCTCAGACAGTTCTGGAAATGCACATTCTTAGAGTGCTTCACAGATAGATAATGAGAACGTGAGGCAGAAGCAGATTAATTGACTTTCCCAATGTCCACAATACATTGAGGACTCTCCTGGTTTTATTTAGTAACTAATGGAGCTTCCTGACATGACTTTTCTGGCCAAGCTCTATCATCACCAGGATCAAGTATGGCAGAGAAAACCTGGGCTCTGGAGTTTAATCTGGCCCTACCTTAGCTGGGAGCTGATAGTACATTTCTTGGGATCTTTGAGCCTCCATTTTCAATAATATTAAATGCATGTTTAATATATACTTCACAAGGCTGTTGTGAGGATGATGAGAAAATACCATAATGCTTTGCACTTAACAGCTCTTAGCACATCCTCTTTTCCCTTCCCCTTTCTTTCCCCACATTCCTTTCTGCAGTCTGCCCTACGTGAGATCAAACAGGCAGTTTCTGAAATACCACACCCATAAAAATGATGGCAGAGTGCCCTGATAGGATGCTCACTCTTTCCAACACAAGATTGTGGAGGCATCAAAGGCAAAGTGGAATCCAGGCTCACCTCCAGATAACCATCCTCCAAAGGCTGCACTATGATAAACATGTCACCTAGGAGCCTTGCCTTCACCACCACCAAATTAATCAGGATTTAGTAAATTATTGAACTACTCTGGTGGAGATGAGGAGAGTCCCTGTGGAGGACATAGAGCATTGAGGCAGAGAAAGGAGGTGTAAGTTGTTGTCTGGAACACAGCTTTCCTGTGACACTGTGCTCACCAACTGCTCACCAATCTCGCCAGCCCTGCCTTCCTTGTGGATCTGATGGTTCCCAGCACAACTCAGTCCAGAAGCTGACACAAAATGAAAGCCTGCATGAAGAGAAGGAGGAAACATAGCCAAGTTTTTGGAAGGATGACACTATGTCCATTGAGTCTATCTGATACTATGATCATGATATTATGCTACTGGTTGTTATTTCCTCCATCCCAAGGTGCTTATGAAGCCCTGTATATTAGTTTCTGCTGGCCACTAGTTAGCTTTAGTGTATGTTACAGATATTTGTTGGATATAGCAAAGCTTTATAAGGTGTCTTACCTAAAGTAAGCATATTCAAATAAGGGACACACAGATTGTCCAATTGCAGGTAGTCCAGGAGACGATAGTTCGCATCTCTTAGACTTCTAGAAGACATTGGGCTATCCCAGAAATTGCCACTAGGTGGCAACAGGCCAAGAGACAGTTGTTCCTTCTGCCTGTCCACTGATTTTTTTTTTAATGTAATGCAAACAACTCTTACTAAATATCAAAATCCTATTACTATTTTACTAATTGAAAATTCTTTCAGTGTGGTGCACCCACTTATTTAAAAATTAAGGTGTTAGGTGTGTCTACCACATGGAGCACTTAATGCCGTCTGGCATTTTAATGATCAAAGAGGGCAAAGAGATGTCATTTACTATGCCAAGGAGATCACATCTTTATGGTTACGGGATTCTGGGGCCTGTTCTGCTCCATTTCTCTGAGGCATGGGAAAGTATATCAAATTCAGAGTCCAACAACTGAGTTCTCTCATTGCCCTGACTGTCTCCAAAGTCCTATGGGAAGAAGAATCACAAACCCAAACAGACTTGGGTCTGCCAGACCCCTTCAGTAACAGCCTCACTATGTCATGTAGTCATCTCACAACAGACCATAGGGATTCATGCCATTACACCCATTGTATCTGGTTTGATTTGACAGTACTAAAGATTAAACCTAGGACCTCAGGTGTACTAGGCAAGTACCCCACTATTACGCCACAGCCACAGCCTTTGGCCTGTGTTAACAGACAAGGAAGTGGGCCTAGAGATAGGGAAGGAAATTGCTGAAGACCAGACAGACGGCAGAATCAAGCGTGGCATCCTTAGCAAGTCCTTGAAACTGGTCCAGAAGTCTCCATACAGGAGGCACTTGCCTCCCTCAAACCATTATCCTCTTTAGCCGGCTTCACCCTATGCTGCAGGCACTTCTGTCCCCCAACCCATCTGTTCTAGCCTTCTCAAGCTTAGTGCATCTTGGCATAATATGGGGAGAAGCAGAATGACCAGCCTCTGCCACAGTCTTTTAGATAAGGCCTTGGGTCCTATGGGCCTCACCTGTCTCCTCAGAAAGGGAAAGCCTGGTACCCCATGCTCAAAAATGACATCAGAGATGAGCTGCCTCCTTACCAGGGCCTGAGCCATCTTTAGGCCTCAAGAAAAGCCCAACACATGCTCCTGACATACTTTGAGAAAGAAGAGGTGCCCGAACCTGCATCCTACCCACTAGAAAAGGTATCTCTAGCTGAATACACTTAAGCCTGAAGCCTGGATTTTACCATCTAATTAGTCTTCAATCTGTTCTATTAGGCATAATCTTTCCATTTTCTGAGGAAAAGGCTTCAAGACATCTTTGATTCTTTATTTCATGTCCCACATCAAACCCAACAGTGTGTCCATTGAGGCCTACTATTGAAATGTGCCTATAGAAAACCACTCCTTCAGCCTTTATCAGTTCCGATACTGGTCTTGCCACTGTCATCTACAATTCAAACTATGGCAGCGTCATCCCAACTGGACTCCCTATCTTCATCCTTGCCATTCATGGTCCTTTCTCTTACTGCATATCAACTGTTTAAAAATAAACACCAGAGCATGCCATCTCTCTGCTCAACACCCTCCAACAAATTTTCAGCCTCTGAAATTGTATGAGGGAAATAAGTTCTTTGTGTGTCAAGCCAGAGAAGCATAAGGAAGCCCAACCTAGCCACAGCTGGATTTTGTTATTCCCAGAAGAGCTGCCCACTAGTCTCACAGATGGCTTGGCCTTTCTCTAGGAAGAATCAACGATCCAATTATAGATTTCCCATCAGGTTTAGAACTGTGAATATGAACAAAAAATATGGGTACGGAGGTCACTGCTACATCTCTAAGACAAACAGGGGCCTGAAGAGAGTAGCCATACATCATCGTTTACTCCAAAGGACTGGTGTCAGCCTTGTAGTGGGTGAGTTTTCAGTCTTATGTCTATTAAGATTGGCCAATTTGGGGAATAATAAAACATTTAAAAAATGTTATCATAATCCCTGGGTGGCCTCAAAGACATATCTGGGGGCAATGAAGGGAAGGTCTACGCAGACCATAATCTCCAGTGACTAGTCAATAGAAGTGGGACCCAGAAAGGTGACTTAATTGTGGATTAAAAATATGAGTCTCAGACACTGATAGCATAAGCTTGGACCACTAACTGTTAACTGCTTGGGGCCTTGATTTCCCTACAGAAAATAAAAGTAGGCAAAAACATGAAGATGAATTTGTAAAATCTCTTATATTCTTTTTTTTTAAATATTTGTTATGTATACAGTGTACAGAAGTGGGTACCAGATCTCATTATAGATGGTTGTGAGCCACCATGTGGTTGCTGGGAACTGAAATCAGGACCTCAGGAAGAACAGTCAGTGCTCTTAACCTCTGAGCCATCTCTCTAGCCCCTATCTCTTAGATTCTTAAAGCTTAGAAATTCTGATCCTACAGAGACTATTGAATGAGACTGATGAACTACTTTATAAATTGTAAACTTTATAAATTTCTTACACTGATGTTCACAGAAGGCTAGCAAAAAGCAAGACAAAACTCTGTGCCATGGAACTTTACTTGCACTTGAAGACAATTGCAGAATGTAGGACCAAAGCATATCTGCCCACATCTGCATGCTCCACCACCCACCCATCCTGCCTGTCACCAAAGGCAGAAGCAGCAGGAGTGAGCAGGCAGCCTTCCTCTGCCCAGAATACCAAAGGCAAAAGGCCTTCATGTAGTCCTATTTCCATAGGTCTCTCTCCCATCCCTTTACACACAGAAGAATGTCATCTCAAAGACCTTGAGAATGAGACAATTCTAGTCTGTGCTAGTTCTCTGAATGCAGGCATAGGATAGCCAGGGAGGTGGAGAGTGGGACATGAACACACACACACACACACACACACACACACACACACACACACACACACACACAAGCTCCTCTTCCCACACTGGGCCCACCTCTTCAACAGCAGTGAACTAGAGGCTGTTAAGCCATGTGCATTACCTTCATTTTCTAGTAATCCCATTTTTACAAGTTAACAAAGAGATGAAAATAATCATTTTTATTAACCTACCATAACCAGAATAATATCATTTCAGCAATCAACCAGTATAAAATATGATTAATGAGATGTTTTGTATTCCTTCTTATCTCCTCAGTCTTGGAAGTCTAGTATGTGTTTTTCGCTAACAGCATCTCTCAATTTGTACCAGCAACATTTCACAAGCCCAGTGGCTACATGTTGCTGGCAGCTACCATGTTAGATCGTGCATATCCTGAATATGTCTAAGAATCTTCATGAAAGTGCAATTATAATCTTGCTAATATTGACATTGATGGTTAACATGTTCTTGTGTTCTCAACTAGTTTTTATGTATATATTATTTTTGCAAAGCTCAAATCATGTTGCTCATATGACTTTTTATCCTTTTTTGTGTATACTATATCATCAAGTTATTCACAACAATCATCTCTCATGATAATATCACACACCATCCCATCACTTGGATATACTGTAATTTTATTATCTAGTAAGCAAATTTTCAGTATTACATGTAATGCTGAGGTGAATAATTTTGTATTATTTGTCTTCTTAAGGCTGTAATATGAGTTTCCCTAGCATTCTTGCTAATTTCAGCAAAATTATTTTTTAAAATCATCAAGCAAATTTCTGACTGAGAAATAGGACTAGGCTCTTGTGCACCTTTGATGTTTAGTTATGACCGGGGAAGAACCACCCCACCACTTCTGGTACAGTTGCTCCATTTATGAAGTAAACTGACTATACTTGGTGTTTTTTTTTAAGAGTCTTTCCTGCCTTAGCCTTACCTTCAAGTCGAATCAATTAATCCATCAAACCAATCATTACAAACCGTCATAGCAAGTCATGTAAAAGTCACCACCTACATATTGTCCTTATCTATTCTTGGAGTGGTGCTTTTGTGTATGACCACTGCCATGGGTAGATTGTGACAGGAGTATCCACTGCAGGGAGCTTTAAGTTTTTTAAGTTAACAATGAAAATAAATTTAAAAATAAGATTAAGTAAGAGGGAGTAAGAACATAGGACAGGTACCAAGGACGTAGGGAGAAATATTTGCTTGATCTGAATCTGGACTCAGCCTTAAGAGGTCCCCAGGTGCCTGCTCCTGAATGGCTCCAGAGGCATTCACAATATGGGACTGGAATAGTAGATGTATCCTGCTTTGCCAACATTACCCCACACACTGGGGGCTCCAAGAAGACAAAGACTTCGCAGCTTCCCCTAAAGGGCTAACAATCTAGAGGGGGATATTGGAACCCTTATACACAAACAAGCATGCCTTGGGCAATGTTTTCAGCAGGGAAAACCAGATGGAGAACGGGAACAATTATCTGAGCAAATCAGGCAAGCCTGCTGTTAAGGAAAAGGCTTAAGGAAATGTGTTCTGTCTCCTTTGTGAACTAAGGAGTTAAGGCAGCCTGGGGAAGCAAGAAGCAAAAATACCAACCTCTAGAAAATTCGGAGCTCTGGCCCATGCTTTACTATCTCAGGTGAACTATGAAACAGCTTTTTTGCTCCTAGTATCCTCAGTAAAACAGAGCTAGAATACTAGCAGCATTGCCCAAAACCTGCCACCAGGGCAAACCAGTTAGGAAATGGTATCGCTGGATAGCCACATAAAGTGTGCCACCTAAGAATCTTTCTTTTTGAAAAGACAGCATTTCCCACCATTAGTCCAGGCTGACTTTGATCTTGTGATCCTATATGATTCATCCTCCTGAGTACTGGGGTTATAGGTTTGTACTACTGTGCTTAGTGATGAGTCTGTCCTCTTAAAGGGAATGCTTTGTAATCATAAGTAACATCTGTATTCAATTTATAGGACAATTTTATGTGTATTGGGGGTTTTTTGTTAAGATTTTCAAAACCCCATGTGGTAGGTACCTACTGTTTGTTCTCAGAGGGAGAGAGCATCGATACCTGTCTAAACATCTGCTGCTTGTGAGGACCACATACAGGTGCTCTCGTTCCTTGCTTCTGTCCTTCCCTAGATTATGCTGCCTTCTTATCAAAAGCCTTATCACCAAAACATTAATATCATTAATATAAATATCAGAAATCTTTTTGTAATAGAATATAATAAAAAAATACATCTCCTTTTGATCAAGAGCACCAAAGCATGAAAAGAGAAACTCTGGAGAAGAATGTGTAAGAAGAACAAGCTCACTTTCTCCTCAGAGGGAACAGAAACTGTCCCCATCTGATTTACATGTACTGACATACAGCAGGAAATATTTAAGTTGACAAATAGGATATTTACAACTGCAGCAGATACTTGGCAGTTAGTTTTTAACAATTGTTGCAAATGTGATTTATTTGCTGTTATGAAAGAGGATTACTGTGTGAATATGATCCTGAAATTAGCTTCAGTTTAGCAAGGGGCCTTGACAGCTTGACCCCTTAATATTCTTATAATGATGCCATTTACATTCAATGCTTACTCAAGTCACTCACTGCTAGATCTGTTTGAGAGGAGTCCACTTTAGGGCAGATGTATTATGTATTTTAACATACAGAGTTGGTGAGTGGGGCATGTGTAGACCTAAGAGGAAAAAATATTTAATCAAATCTTCATGAAAATGTGTTAGTTTCCAACTTCCTACAGTGAAAATGCATTACTGCTAATTACAGCATGCTGCAGAAATACAATACTTTATGTTTTCTCCACAAGACACTTCCATGGCATGGGCTGTATTAAACAAGAACATGTTTTGATCCTCTGAAACTTGGACTTTTAATTTGACTGGAGGATTAGTATAGCATCAATGACCTCTCTGGAGATGTGTGGGAGGAGGGTGGGCTTGGAGCAAGACAGAGATGACTGGAATCTGAGTACTACTCCTTCCTTTTCTTTTACTTTTTAAAATTTTTAAATATTTATTTCTTTTATGTATACAAGGGCTCTATCTGCATGTATGCCTACACACCAGAAGAGGGCACCAGATCTCATTACAGATGTTCATGAGCCACCATGTGGTTGCTGGGAACTCAGAACAGTCAGTGTTCTTAACCTCTGAGCCATCTTTCTAGCCCAACTTCTTTCTTTTTTTTTTAAAAAAAAAAAAAAAAAACAAAAAAAAAACCACAAAACTTTTATTTATGTATTTGCCTTGATGTTTTGCCTGGAACTTGGTAACTGGAACTACAGACTGTTGTAAGCTGCCATGTGGATGCTGGGAATTGAACTCGGGTCCTCTGGAAGAGCAGTCAGTGCTGTTAACTGCTGAGCCATCTCTCCAGCTCCCCAACTTATTTCTTTATTGTAACATGAGTTGTAGTTTTAAAAGTAACTGGAAAGATCAGAGAAGTGTGTGAAGTACTTGGGTACCATGTGTACTTAGTCCATGTGAACCATGAGTTTATTACTAGTTTAAAGCTTAACTGTCTCCTTCAAAGGCAGCTTTGATTCCACCAAGAAAACCCAGTTTGTTCTTTCTGCTTCCATAATCATTGCTATAGTACACACTACCATATGCTGTGATTCACTGAGCATATGTAAACCTGTTGTCTTCATGGATACCCCAGGCCTTAATGACCCACATGCTCTGCCTTGATCTCATGGAGTCTGAACTCACAAGTAAGATTAAAGGAGAAGTAGGTAGCACATGACTCACCTTTGACCCTGCCAGTTAAACACAGGAGATTCTCAGTCTACTTTAGTTACCATCCTCTTTAGCTTTTATCGAATGTCAGTAGAGAACATTCCGCTGGCCACTTTTGAAATAACAAACCACAAGCAAAAAACATCACCAATATCGCTGTTAGATTGTCTTGGCCAGGTACTGTCATTTTTTAAAAACTTCCTATGTAATCACAAATGTTTTAATAAAAATCAAGCCCTGTCCCTCAGCTGTGAAATACAGAAACAGAAGCAAAGACATCTCTACTCCAAGAATCTCCTTAGCCAGCTGTTTAGTTTCATTAAGACTGGTGTGGCTTTCTTTCTTCTCCTTCCTCATCATACCCTCACTTCTCTGGCTTATCTTTTAATCAGGTATGGACAACAGGCCTCAACCTGTCATACAGTAACCAGCTATCCATGACTCAGCTTACCCTGTACTTGACAAATGGCCATCTGGATTGTGGTCTGAGCACCCTGGAAGTACCTCGCATTGATCAAAATATAGAAAGGAAGAAAAAGCGCCTTAGCATCCAGGCAGAGCTGGTAAGCAACAGATTCTTTGTGGTTGGTCTGACATTCAGCAGTACTCGACTGCCAAGTCAGCAAAAGAGAATAAAGAACCAATGAGGTCACCGAGCCATTTCAAAACCAAGTCCGTAACTGTGACTGTATCTGCCATAACCGCCCAGGCAGAGGAAGCAGGATGTGAAAGCCCAAAGACCACAGGTTTCTGTTTGGGTACCTCCTAGTTCTCTCTGTTTCTCTCCACAGCACATCAATGAGCAACTATTTTTCAACAACTCTCTTCCCTATTTTTCTAGCCCTCATTTCCCTTTTGAGCTTAGATTCCTAGACCTAAAACTCCTAGGCTTGGCTACTGTGAGTCTTCAGGCAAAGTTATTTAAAAATGTATAGTCTATTCTTTTTACATCCTCTTGGGGGATCAGGCCAGAGGCTGGAAAGCCTTATTTTAGCCCCATTCCTTGCCACAACCAGGCTGCAACCCTTCCAGTTCCTAAAATGCTTCAGATCTTACTAGTACTCTGCCTCCATGAAGATGCCACCTTAGAACCCATTCCATCTCCCACTAGCATGGTAGCAGTTCCCTCACATTTCTTATGTCCCTTTTTCCCCTTAGCCTAAAAACTACAGTGAATACTGATGCAAAGTAAAAAGCAAATTTAAGCATGCCACTCCCTACCCAGGATTTTTTTTAATGGATTTTTTTTTTTTTTAGGTCGAGCATGGTGGCACATATCTTTAATCCTAGCACTTTGGCGGCAGATGCAGAGATCCACCTCTGTATCTGCATCTTTGGAGGCAGATGCAGGTGGATCTCTGAGTTTGAGGGCAGCCTGGTTTACAGAGTATGTTCCAAGACAGCTGGGAGTACACAGAAAAACACTGTCTTGAAAAACAAAAACAAACAAACAAACAAAACCCCAAAAGCATAGGATATATTTTGTTCACTGTTTCCCATCCTTTCACTCCTCCTACACCCTCCTTCCCTCCCCACCCAACTTCGTGTCCTTTCCTTTTCTCTCTCTCTTTAGAAAACAGGCAAACAAAACCAAATAAGCCTGAATTTAAAAAAAAACAACAACACACACACATACCATAAAAACACAAAATCAGAAACCATAATAGATAAGCAAAATAAGACAAAAAAATGCCCTACCTAAGCCTATATGAGACCAAAAAAAATAAATAAATAAAGTCTACAAAAATACCATTGAGTTAGTTTTGTGTTGGCTATCTACTGCTGGGCATGGAGCCGGCCCTTAAATGTGGCTAAGATATCCACTGACACTCCATTAAGAAAACTAATTTTTCTTTTGCAAGTGGATATCAACTGGAGGTGGCTTCTTGGTTACAGGTGGGAGTCTGTGTTTACTTCCCCATCTCAGCACTGGGGCCCTTGTCTCCAGATTGAGCCTGTGCGTGCTGCCAGTTCTGAGTTCATATGTGCATCAGTCCTCTTGTGTCTGGAAGACACTGCTTCCTTGGAGTCATCCATTCTGTATGGCTCTTAAGGACCTTTCTACCTCCTCTTCCACATAGTTCCCTGAACCTGTAGGGTTTAATCCCACTTAGGATTGAGTGTTCCCAAATCTCCTATTTTCTGTGGGTCTCTGTTAGTTACCATCTACCACAAGAAGCAGCCTCTCTGATAATGGCTGAATATCTACTATATCTGTGGATATAGTAAGAATGTCATAAGGAGTCAATTTATTGTTGTTTTCCAGAAGAACAGTATTTGTTTTTTCTAGGTCCGTAGCTTATGCAGTCTTAGGTTCTTCGCCACCTCAGCATTGTATGGCTTCCATCTCAGATGGTGGAACAGGCTTAAAATTCAGAGTGGTTGACTACTCCCACAATCTGTGCCACCATTGCACCAGCATATCATGCAGGGGTCATTGTTGTGGACTGCAGTATTTGTAGTTGAGTTAGTGTAAGCATGCAGAGTACCTTCCAGTACCTTGAGCACTAGTGAGTGGGGGTGAAGGCTGTAGTTGGGCACCAGCTTGACTTCTCTATGTTCATTGAGATATGGTCTTACTATTAGGTTATAAAAAATAACTAATAGCCTTGGCAATAAGCCCGAGATGTCTGAGGGTTTCCATGGGCCCCTGTGACCAATGACTCAACTAGATGTAACCCATTCCTGGCACTGGAAGTTTCACTTCCTACCCAGAATTTAAAAGATCAGGCCTCTTAGTTAATGAGGCCTCCCATGATTTACCTCTCTCTGTACCATAGCCTCCCTTGTCATCACTAGGATGATACCCGAGACCTGCTGCTAATGAGATTTACCAACTATAGCATCCAAGGTATAAAAAGTAGGTCTACATTGAGAGAGTGGGAGCCTTGGCCCATTCTGGATGAAAAGACACAGTAAAACTCCATGCCAGTAAGAAGTTAGAAGCTGAGTTAGTAGTAGCAGCACAACTTCCCAAAGACAATCTGCTGCATAGGAGCATAGCTTTGAGGAGCCATAAGCTGCAGTGTTCCTCAAATCAGCAGCGTTCTCCCATTTCTCCCCTTGCCTCTAGGTGTCATTCCTAGCAACGGCCAAGAATGGGAATTCCAGGAAGACTACTTTATACTTTTAGGAACTGCCTACATAAAACAGGAAACCCTCAAGAAATCAAGTGTTCCTAGAATCACAGCAGAAAAGCTATCCAGGGTTTCTGGCGTGAAAATAAATTTAGAGTGCTTTAGGTTTCAGAGTACAATAGAGTCTTCCAGCCTGAACCACTTTGTGTGTGTGTGTGTGTGTGTGTGTGTGTGTGTGTGTGTGTGTGTGTGCAGGCCCTAGGCATATTTACACAGTACAATTTTCAGCCAACCTGAAATTTCCAAAGCAAGGATGACCACACTGTGATACATTCACCATCAGTCCTGTTTTGAAGACAAAAGGGGGAAAAATAGGGAGGTCACTATGAAGGGAAAGCTTCTATGATAATAAACCCATTCTGATAATGACAGCACATTCAGAACTAAGCACTGCAAAGTAAAATGTTCCTAGTCTGCCTCTATTCCTTTAAGGTGAGCAGGCCTGATCCAGACTCCTTTACAGCCAGCAAACCAACCAAACATGTTTTAAGGCATAAACAAAGTCTGACAAATCCCAGATATGCATATTTTACAATAAAAAGGACTAAGGTGCTGGTTAGTAAGCACAGAGCTTGCTGCACAAGCATGGAGGCCTGAGTTCAATCCCCAGCACCACATAAGCTGCCTAGATAAATAAGTAAACCCAGGTTCAATGACACCTAAACCCTGTCTCAAAAAAAAAATTAAGATTGAGAGTGATTGAGGAAGACACTCAGTGTCACCTTCTGCCTTTACATACAAGTGCACACATGTGTACATATGTACACATACACACACAAAGGGGTCATTTTTTAAACTTTTAATTAGCTAAAAAAATGGTAAAAATAATCACTCTTTTCTGTCACCTTTCACTCTTCTACTTGCCTGGACCTTCTATACCACAGCTGCTGAGTGGCCATAAAAAAGTCATCTCTGTTAACATCTTAAAACAACCCAAGTCATTTATACACATTTGAACAGATATGATCTGTAATGAATGATTAAGTAAAACCTTTTGTGTTAAATTATGATGTTAATAATGACTCTGTCTCCTGTAATTTATTATGAATTCTCAAATGCTTCGGGTTTGATTTTGATAGAATGCAACCACATCAGAGTTTATGTGATGACTTTATTTTTAGAACTCCTCCGTTGAAGGCATGCATTCCCCACTACCGCTGCTACTGTAATTATGTACAAAACCGATCACTCATTAGAGTTAGGATACATTATCTTCTAGACAGATGAGGCTAAATAAGCAACACATTAATAATTCAGAGAGCAGTTCATTATGCATGTGGATGCCTGCTTCATAACTAGAATAAGAACCTCATCAGCCTCTGCCAACCCTTAAACAATAGTTCTGTGTTATTGCAGCCACATTCCAGTTTACGCTTGTTAAACTGCTACTTGGATTATTTTATCAAACATTCATTTATTTGTGGTCCCGTACTGCTGAGAACAGATTTTGGAAGCTCCTTTTTTAAGTTAATGATTTGAGCAATGGGTGTTATTAATTCTCAGAATATTATAAACATGATTAATTTTCAGGCAGAGATTTATTACATGAGGATTTCAGCTATGTCAACTGAAATGCATCACTGTCAAAACAAGTATCTTGGTGAAAACAGAATGCGCTGCACACTTCAGACGCTGTGCTCACAACTAAATCAATTTAAATTGTGGCTGAAGCAAAATTATATTCTCCAGTGAAAAAGAGTATTCCAGGCTTCTTTTATTTAGCTTCAAGCATTCTTGTTAGATCATGATTTAGAAAGGTAGTTTAACAAGACTAGACCAGCACTCATAATGTTTGTGTGCTGTTTCTTCTTTTCATGGAAACGCTAACTTTCTGAGATCCCCACACATTCCAGATGTGGCCAATGGGAATTTGGAGTGATGATGTTAGTCTGACAGTCAGGGACCATAAATTCTAATATTTTCTCTGGCCTCAGTTTCGTTAGTTGTAAATAAGAAAGGGCTAAATGATCCCCAAGGTCTCTGGAGCAGTTTGATTTCATGGGTTGTCTGTAGGAAACCTGGATAGAGCCTCACACACTGCAGAGGACAGAAGGATGAACACAGCCTTAAGCAAACAGGAAAGGCCCATCTCTCCATACTGCAGCCTTTCTTGAAAAGGTCCTTGGTTGATTTTTATTGTTGCTGCAGAAACTTCTAGAAGTGGGTAATATTGTTATGACAGGCAATGCCTAAGACTTTATCAATCATTCCTTAGCTATATAAATTAAAAATCAACTAGAAGTAAATTCAGAAGATCTTTTGTCCAATATATGAAACATAGAGAACTGGGCAAAGAGCTCCAGGTTTATGAAGGGCAGCGCCCAACTCTGCCACCGACCTTAGAGTGAGGGCAACATCACAGCGTGCTAAGCTTTATCCACATGTGCTTCATTAAGACTATCACACAAACCTGTTCATAACCCGATATATTAGCTAGGAACTATTATGTTCATTTTTAGACATGAAAATTTGGGTTAAGACAAGGTAAGCATATGTTAAAGACTACTTAACAAACAAATGGGGAAGCCGAGGCTTAATGTATAGGCTGCAAACTTGAAACCTGTGCTTACCAGCCTGACACTGGCTCAGAGTCAGGGTTTGGGTTCCTGGGGGCTTCAGCTCCTTTTTGAGGATGCTTCTGGTTGAGACTTCAGAACATACTTTCTAAAGGGCAAGCCATGTCTTTGTGACTAGGTTGCTTTCCAGTATGTACTAACCACTGTCTCAGGGACAGAGGGTGGGCTGGGTAATCATGGAGGAGTTGTAGATTTCTAAAAGGAAGCAGGAGTAGACACAGCACTGGTTTCCTAGGCAGCACACGTGCCTAAATAAGTAACAGAGTATGAAAAAGATCAAATCATTTAAAACAGTGAGCCATCTTTTTCTATAAATAAAGTTTTTTATTGAAACATAAAATATACATTTCACAAAGAAAATCCACAAGGCCATCTATGGGTGCCATTAGAGTGACTAATGCAGAGTTCTTAAGATGATGTGATGTGGTAGGGTCAGGAGGGTCTTTAACCATACATGGTACTTGGCCAGGCTTCAAAGCCTAGGGTAGTCCCTGAGTAGAAAGGAAAGGAAGGCCTCCATTAGTAAAGGGGAGACTGTGTAAAGACCTGGGGTCTCTTAGAAGATGGAAAATAATTAGAAGAGGAAGAGGGTGATTTGAGATATGCACTGAGTCTCTGGAAGAGTCTGCCCATTAAGCTAGGCTCTGGATTTCAGCTTGGAAGCAAGGAAACTACCCTGAGGACTTTTGAGTAGGAAAACCAATAAATCTTCTGTTGATGATCAGAATTCCAGGACACAAGTGGTACAGTAGAGAAAGGAATAGCCTAGGAAATTATATTTATGGTCTAAAATCCTTTCAAGGGAATAGTGACAACAATAACAGGTACTATTTATCAGATTTCAGACAGTGTCAGATTTAGATGTTAAATGGTGAATTCAGGATCACACAGACAGCCTCATAGGTTTAAAATCACAGCCTTCTTGATTCCATATGGCCTTTCACCTGTGGGATTCTGCTTATCTCATCTCCAGAACTCCTGGACAATTAAGTTATGACCTAAGATGGTAACAATAATGGAAAAAAGTAGCGACTAAGAGACATATCAAAATCCTGACTCTTTTTGAATCTTGACTGTGGCATAATTTTGGTTGTGCTTACTTATATACTAAGATAATAGCATAAGTCAAGTTTAGAAGACAAATATAACCTTGGATGAGATTATCATATGAATTCATGGACATTACCATACAATTACATGCTCAGTAGCCACCATGGAATTTCAGAGTGTTGCAGTTTACATCCATGTGCAAAGGCTCAGGCTTCTGGGCTTTCACTCTGAAGGCAAGTACATGGCACTTCCTGTTATGGTAGAGTCGAACCAGCTGAGTCAGAGATTCCCTTAACTGGCTCTTGCCACCACAACATGATAGTTATAGACAATTATTATGTACTGCACATTAAAAAAAGAAAAAGTAATCAAAGAAAGAACTTTTAAAAGTTTTTAATCACAAAGAAATGATAAATGTTTGAGGAGATAAAAGTGTTTATTTGATTTAAATATTGTGAATGCATATGTGTATCAAACATTACATGGTAACCCTACTGATAGGAAAAATGTTTACTTTTGTGTCTGCTAAAAATAAAAGTGCCCTAGTAGGTACAGATGGGCAATCCTATTGACAATACATGACTCAAGACATATTATCCTGTGAGGGCCTAACATTTATATAGACATGAACTCTGCCTACACATGGGAAGAGCATCCATAACAGTGGTACTGACTTGGCCCTTCATGTATAGTGTTAGATATAAATGTTGATGAAAAAGTAACATAGAAGGGGGGCATGGTACAAAAGATGATTATATAGTTTGTACATATGTGCCAGAGAGAGATACAGAGATAGATAGAGACAGAGAGAGAAAGAATGAGAGAGAGAGAGAGGAGTAAAGGCTATCTATTCTCTGATGGGCATTCAAGCAGCTCAGCTCCTACATCACTTTCTAGACAGAGCCTGAGGTCTTCCTACAAATCTCCAGGTACCCCAAAGCCAGCTGTGCCTGCATCTTTTTTACTTCTCCTGTTTCAAGTCACTGTGGAAGTCCAAGTACCTGCTAGACCCCTAAATTCAATACCTGGGCCAAAAACATTCATCTTTTAAAACTCTAAAGTTGGTCATGGCTCTATGTGCAGGTCTCCAAAATTCCAGCTATCTCACAGAAACAGCTGACTGTCCAAGGCAAATATATACAAATGGTGTGCTGCAATGTGTTAGCATCCAATATTGTAATTTTTGCAGATTAAATCTTAAATGTTTTAAGAAATATATAAGTAAAATTTTCTGGGCCTACTATAGTCAGTCTCTGGGTAGCTCCAATTGCTAGGTAAATAAATAGGAAAAATAAAGTCAAAGGCATGAAAAGCAGAAAGGTGATTGGACAGCAAGGAACAAGGGGAAGTGCTGAGTGATGCTAACAGAAATCCATTGTGTACATGTGTGAAGATGCCATAATGAAACCCGTCTGTATGTATAATTAATATCTACTAATGAATTGTTTCAAATAGTAGTTTACCAACTAAAAATGCAACAGTTTCTAAATTGGCTACCTTGAGAGGAGAGGCGTTTTGGTAACACTCCAGTGACTTGCTTCTATAGAGTACAGTGAGAGAAGGAGGGATACTATTTCTAGCACTATCAATAACATGTCATGTGGATACTGTGGTGGTCAGCTTCCAGATAACAGGGATTTTATTTAGCTTAGAGTTTGGAGGTTTCACTCCTTGTTGGACTAACCCATTCATTACTTTGGATTTCTGGTGGTGGTGATAGATTACAATAACAGGAAATGCATGGTGAAATAAAACCACTTACACTATGAGCCAAGAAGTAAGATAAAGACTAAAACATCTAAATTCTCACAATCCCTTTTGAGGGCATGTCTTCAATGACCTAAGGATCTTCCACAAAATCCTGTCTCCTAATGGTTTTACCATCCTTTTAACATGTGGCCTTGAGGAAATAGCATCTAAAATACAATAGCATAGACTCCTAATATGAGGTGATGAAGGCTGCAGCTTATATGTGTGATTTTTCTCTCTCAAAAGCACACTACTCCAATCCAATCATGAGAAAAACATGAGAAAAAAAAATGAATGGGAATTTTATGAACTAGCTAACCAGCACTCCTCAAGAGTGTCAAGTTTATCAGAACATGGAAATCTAAAAACCTGTGAAAGACCTGAGGAACATAAGGAAAAAAGGATTGAGTATGATGTGACACTAAATATAAAATGGGACATAGGGGAAATGGGGGAAAAGTAATGAAATTTAAATCAAGTATGAATGTAGGTAAATAGTAGTAATGTAGCATTTTGGTTTCCTAGTTATGACAAATGTTCCAAGCAATGTAAGATAGTAATAACAGTGCAACTATAGTGGAGTAAACACTTCTGTGGTATCGAGTAATTTTTCTGTAAATCTGTACCTATAAAGTTAAAATTTGACTTGAAAATTTTCAGATTCTAACTTTCAGTTGTGACTTTTCTAGTCACTGGAAACCAGTCGCTATGCAGTGATGACCACCCAGCTGAAGCACGACAATCTCTCCCTAGTCTTCTACTATGTTTTTCTCCAGATGTGTAAGGCCCATGGCATTGGCTATGACCTAGAGGTATGAGGGGGTATAGTTCATCGGGGCTGGACCAACCAGGTATGTGTAGAACCTAGGAGGCTGGTAAACAGTTGCCCCTTCAAAGAGATGGTTTTGAAGATTAGAAGGGTGCGTTCAGAGGAAGGTTAGGCATTGTACAGTACATGCACCTGCACAACAGCAGCTCCACCAGGGGTAGCACTTAATCCTGTAAAGTTCCCTTCCACTCCAGACTTACACAACCACATCATAGAGCACTAGCCCTGGTTACCAGACTTAGGATTGCCCTAGACAAAATTCTTGATCCTGCAGCAGGCATGTCCTGAGCCCCCTGAGCCTACCCACTACTAAGAAATATCCTCTTGGTCTTCTCAGACAAATAGCATAGACAGCACTAACAGAGTGGCTTAAGCAGCAAGAATTGGTTTTCTCACAATTGGAGGGTGGAAGTCCAAGATCAAGCCACTGGTAGGTTTGGCTCTTGATAAGGGAACCTATTTAATTGCTTTTAGACCACCATCATCTTCTTGTGTCCCTAACAGGCAACATGCATGCACACACACACACACACACACACACACACACACACACACACACACACACACACACGGGGATGTACTTTCTTTTGTATAAGGACATCAAATCTAAAGGATCAGATCTCTACTCTTCTGAGTCATTTAACTTAATGAACTCCTTAAAGACCCTGTTTCCAATATAACCACCTAAGTGTTTTAGGGTTAAAAATACAAATTGGGGAACAACAAAATGAAGTCTTTATCCCTCTGCTGTTTACATGTAATTATTTCTTCCAGGAGTGAGTTTTGCTTTCTTTTTAAAGAGTGAGGCAGTACCCCCACTTTTGTCCCTATGCAGCTGCCCCCTCCTAATGTAGCTTCCTAATGGAGCATGTGAAATACAGGTTTTATTCTTAAACCAGGACCCCAGTTTGCGCCCAGAAACTCATGCTACTCTGGAGAAATATTTTCTATTTTTCCACTTGAACACATATTTTCAAATCTCTGGCAATCTAGGAATCCCTAAAACCCTATGGGACCCCAGTCATAATTTGACAAACCCAGACCCACATCACATCTATGTTAGAAGAATAAATGCACTGCTCATATCAAATATAGGGATGTGATAATTATAGAGTTGCAACTTAACTGCATTTTGTATTTGTAGAGAAAATCCAGTATCTATTAATTTTTAAGAAAGCAGTCTGCCACTGAGCCACATTCACAGTTCTAATGTCTATGAATTTTGATTTTTTTTCCTACTTGAGAACCAATACTGTTTTCAAGAGTCAACTTTTTATGGGCCCCTTAAAGTCAGTCACACCTTAAGCACAATACAAACGGTGAACAGAATGCCCTAGATGGGAGTTGGCAGCCCCAGTAAGCTGCCAGGGCACTGTCAAGATCATGAGGCCCTTTGGTTCACTTCATCTGTGTGGTGCAAATGTATATAATGGAGCTCATATTACTTTGCAAATCACATTCAATCTGATGCAATGCAGAGAAAGACAAAAATGCCAGAATGAACTGATTTACCTGAAACTGTGATATATGCTGCACACAATCCCTTCAGAATTAAATGGATTTTAATCCTAAACTGATGGGACTAAAATATTCCCATGTACTACAAGGTAGCTAATCTATTTGTTTTATTTTTCTAAAGTATCAAACAGAAAGCATTCTGTGAATCAGCATATATGTCAGGAAAAGTGTCAAAGAAGCCCAAAACAAAACATACTTTATCACTTTCTACTACCTGAAATGTGTTTATTTTTTAGCTCAAGACTTTGCACTTGATTGTAGTTATAATAATTTTGAGAAAAGTAAAGCTCAGAACTCAGGGAGTTTTTTTACACCTTTGTTTCTTGAATGATTGGATAGACTTCCTTTTTTTTTCTTTTTTCAATTTAGTCTCTGAAGAGATTGTCAAAAATTGTCAATGCTGAGTGTATTGCAAGTTTTATTGGGTAAAAGTTTTAACTAGCAATAATTGTGCCTAGGATAAACCTCATTGGCTATGATACTGCAACTAAACGCAGTATTGTAAGAAGAGGATTGTTGTGGTACAGGGGGCATGCTCATAATACAGAGGAAGCAGATCAGTGAGGATCTGGGCCTTGCTAGGGAAAGCTACAGAAAGAATAGACAGAGAGGCATCACAGACAGGCATCACAGTTCCACAGACTCGCATACAGGTTTGCTTATGTTCAATAATTTTAAAAAGATAAAAATGTAAAGAAAAATACAGATTGGGGGCACAGAATAATAGAACAACCCAAAGAAAAACAGAAGCAGAAGCAAAGGAGAGATAAAACCCAGAGATTAGAGAAATCCACTTGAAGAAAGCAGAGAGGATAACCAAAGCAAAGCAAACAAATATATGTAAATAAACATATGTATACATACACACATACATGAATTAGGGGCAACTGTGTGTTGTGTGTGTGTGTGTGTGTACATGTGTGATAGAGACTGAAGTGAGAATCATCTGACCATACTGACATTTTATAAATTTCCCAGTTGTATTATTGCCTAACTTTTCTTGACTGCAAAAACTGATTCAGAAATCTATCTCTAGTGGGAACTTCCCACCCCTGGTCTCTTCCTTCCCCTCTTCTTTGTCTTCTTCTTCCTCCTCTGTTCTCCTTCTTTTCCTTCATAGTCCTCTTTTGATTTTCTGAGATAAGATCTTACTCTGAAGCTTAGGCTGGCTGTAAATTCCTGCCAGTCGTCCTGCCTCAACTGCTCAATTCCTGGGATTGCATTCTTCATGCTTCTGCTCTCCTTCCTGTCTTGATAAGATTTCTCTCAGGAAGGAAGACAATGGACCAGCATTTACTGTTTGCTGGCCACTGGGCTGAGCACTTTCCCTTTACCATCTCAGTTACTCTTCATATACTGGGAGGAGGTATTGTTTCTACTATATCACAGTGAGCATTTTCCCATTAATGAATATTTCTAAGAATGTTCTGGAGCTGGTATTTGAACCCATAACTGTACACAGCTTTCTCCCATGTGTCCTCATAAGAACTGCTTCACTTTAACCTAAAATATTGACTGCCAACCTAATGAAAGAGTTCTGAGATCCATTCAAGAGTCTCTGCCCCAGTGCCTCTCACTCAGCTGGAGAAGCAGTACCTTCTCAGCATAGCCTCTACCTTACAGAAGTGAGAAGTGTGTTCAAGACAGACTTCCCTAAGGTTCCATTCTATAGTTACCTTATACTAAGAATAAAAAGAAAACCATTTACCTAAACCCAGGTGTAACCTCTGCTACCTGTTCTTACTCTTGGTTGAATTTAAAGTGGGTTTTTTTTTTTCTAGGAAAGTCAAGCAACATAAACTATATTATTGTAGATGCTACCAAAGAAAGAATCCTCCAATGTCCTCATTCAATCTGTTTTTCTTCTCATTATCATCATAGAATTTCAGAGGTTTTTTTTTTTCTTTCTCAAAATTGAGTGTAAGGAGTGTCAGTTTACCCTACGAGCTTATTTTTTGAATGTTAGAGAGATGCATTGCTGAGTTAGTAAGTAACTTGGTGGGTCTCATTCCTGGTGTTTCTGTAATACTACAGATTGCCCCCACTAGTTTCTTAATGAAATGAATCTGTAATGCAAGTCCTATAAAGAAAGGCATCATGTAAACAGTCTACAACAGTGTGAAGAGGGCTGGCATCACAAACACACAGGCAGTGTGCCACAGTTTTAAATAGCCTCATAACAGAAACAATCAGTTTCTCTGGCCTAGATATTGCCATGATTGGAAATATTAACATAGTTTACAAATACTCTGGTTCTCCCCTTTCCAGAAACATAACAAAACCACACTTCCTTAGTGCTCCTCCACAGTTGGACAGGACCATGTAAATTGTTTGAGATATGAACAGAAGTGAGATATGTCCTATCTATACAGAAGTTTGAGTTGCCATATACTCCTTTCATACCTTGGAAAAACATGGCAGCTCATCCCAACAGCTTACTGCAACAGTCTGATTCTGTGGATATTAACAGTAATCAGAGACACATGCAATCCATGTGGAATCATATATTAAGGTGAAAGCTGAAAGGTAAGAGAAGCAGAGCAGCAGCCACTAGAGACTTCTTACCTCTATGAATTCTCAGACCAAAAAGGGCCAAGATCCTGTCTCCACCTCCAAAATGCTGGGATTAAAGGTGTGTGCCACCACTGCCTGGGCTTTAGGGTTAATTAGTGGCTAGCTCTACCCTATGATCTCCAGGCAAGCTTTATTTGTCAGAACACAAACAAAATATCAAACAACAGCTTCTAGTTAGGTTCCAGCTTAACTTCTCCATGTTTGATGTCATATGTAATTATTGTCTTCAGCAATAGGGCCTCACCATCAGATTGTGGACAATAATAACCTTGACTATAGTCTGCAATGTTTGGGAGTTTTCATAAGCCAATGAAACCCATGCCTGACACTGGAGGTTTTATTTGGTTGCATAACATGTCTAGTTGGGCCATTCTCTCTCCTGTTATTTAATGGCTCCACTTAGGTTCTTTTTACATATATATATATATATATATATATATATATATACATTTTAGAAATCTACAGTAGATTTTCATTTGGTTTTTCAAATGGCTGTTCATGTTAGTTGTCTCCGGCCAAATCCCCTTCTTTACCCTTCTGTTGTTTAATCCTTGTTTAATCCTCCTGTTCAAGTCTCCTCCCTGACTCTCCATAACTATATATTCTATTTCCCCTTCCTTAGGAGATTATCCCTTTGCCCCTTACTCTTAAACTAACCTCTGGCTATATGGATTAGAGCATGCCTATCAAAAGCTTAAAAGTTAACATCCACATATGTGAGAATATAGAGCATATTTGTCTTTTGGAGTCTAGGTTACCTCAGTCAGGAAGATTTTTTTTTTCTAGCTCCATCTATCTACCTGTGACTTTCATAATTTTATTTTTCTTAACAGCTGAATAATGTATTATATTAATAATTATTAATATATGAATGATATATTATATATCATATAATATTGTGTATATATACTATATTTTCATTATGCATCCATCATTTGGTGAATGGCTAGGTTGTTTTCAATTTCTGACTATTATAAATATAGCAGCAATGAACACAAATGAGCAAGTATCTCTGCAGTAGGATATATGGTACTTTGGGCATATGCCCAAGAGTGGTAGAGCTGTATCTTGAAATAGATTGATTCCCAGCATCCTACAGAACCACCATACTGATTTCCATAGTGGCTGTACAAGTTTGCATTCCCACCAGCCATGAATAATTATTCCCTCCTCCCCATCCTCATCAGCATATATTGTCATTTGGCTTGTTGACCTTGGTCATTCTGACAGGTGTAAGATGAAATCTCAAAGCAGCTTTTATTTACATTTCCTTGATGACTAAGGATGTTGAGCATTTCTTTAAGTATTTCTCATCCACTTGTGTTTCACCCTTTGAGAACTTTCTGCTTAGTTCTGTACCTCATTTTCACATTGGGCTATTTGTTTCTTTTAGTTCTTTATATAATAGTTTAGATACTAACCCTTTATCAGATGTATAATTAGAAAAGATCTTCTCCCATTATGTCAGCTGCTGCCTTTCTTGAATGATCTTGTCCTTTGTCATTCTAAAGCTTTTTCAGTTTGATGAGGTCTCATTTATTAACTGTAGGTCTTAACACCATCTGTCCTGCAAGTGTCCTGCTCAGAAAGTCTCTTTCTGTGCTTTTGAATTCAGCCCTATTGTCCACTATCTCTTTTACCATATCCAGGGTATCTGGTCTCATGTTGAAGTCTTTAGTCCATTTTGGGTTGAGTTTTGTGAAGGGTGATAAACACAGCATTCTTTAACATGCAGCCATCAGCCAGAATCATTTGTTGAAGATGTTATCTTTTTTCTACTGTGTATTTTCTGCTTCTTCATCAAAAACCAAGTATGTGGACTAATGATCTGGGTCTTGAATTTTAGTCCATTGATCAGTATGTGTGTTTTTATGCCAATAGCCATGCTTTTTTAAATTACTATAACTCTGTAGTACAACATGATATATGGGATGGTGATACCTCCAGCTGTTCTTCTTGTATTATTCAGAACTGATTTAACTATTGTGGGTTTTTGTATTTCCATATGAATATGATTTTTTTCAATTTCTGTGAAGAATTGTGTTTGGACTTTTTATGTGTTGAGTCTATAGATTGCTCTTGGTTAGTATACCTTTTTTTCACTACATTATTTGTATATAGCCATGAAAATGGGGGATCTTCCCATCTTCTAGAGTGTTTTTCAATTTCTTTAATGGCTTAAAGATTTTATTACACAAGACTTTTACTTACTTAGAGTTATCCCAAGTTTTTGTTTTGTTTTTATTTTAAGCTGCTTATGGAAAGAATTGTTTCCCTGGTTTCTTTCTCAATCTGTCATTTGGAAGGTTACTGATTTTTGTAAGTTAATTTTGTATCCTGCTACTTGGCTGAAAATGTTAATCAGATGTAGAAGTTTCCTGGTGAAGTTTTTAAAGTCTTTAATGAATAAAAAAATCACATCATCTACAAATAAAGTTTGTAGTTTGATTTTATTTTACTGGGGGTTATGGATCTATTTAAATTGCTTATTTTATCTTGATTTAACCTTGGTAGGTTATCTATGTCAAGACAGTCACTGAGGGCTGGAGAGATTGCTCAGGAGTTACAAGCACTGACTGCTCTTCCAGAGGACCCAAGTTCAATTCCCAGCACCCACATGGCTGTTCACACCTCTTTGTAACTCCAGTTTCAGAGCACCTTGAAACCCACAAAAAACACAAGTGCACATAGGAATAAATAAAATAAAAATAGAGTTATCTCTCTTAAAAAAAAAAAAAGACAGTCACTGATTTAAGTTTTTCAGTTTAGTGGAATATAGGCAAAATGTCTGTGTCTCAGCAGCTGCTCCCAAATAACCACTCAAATATAAATGTTTGATGAATAGCTTAAGCTTGTCTCCAGCCAGCTATTACAACTTAAATTAACCTATTTCTATTATTCCGTGTACTGCCCTGAGGTTCTTCTACCTCATCTATGAATTTCCCATGTTGCCTCTTCCTCATCTGGTCAGGCCTCCTCTGACTCCACCCTTCTTCTCAGCATTCTCTTTTTCCTGAAAATCCTGCTTGCTATTGGCCAGTCAGCTCTTTATTAACAATGAAAGCAACACATTTCCACAGTGTACAGAAGGATTATTCCACAGTAGTGGAGTATAAATTTTTAAAATATATCTTCATGAATCTCAGAGATTTTACAGTGTCTATAATAATTTCTCCCTTTCATATCTAATTTTATGAATTCGTATCTTCTCTCTTTTAGCTAATTTGAGTAAAAGTCTGTCAATCTTGTTAATTTTCTCAAAGAACCAAATATTTTTTCATTGATTGCTTGTTTATATTTCATTGATTTCAGCCCTGACTTTGATTACTTCTTGACATCTATGCTTTTGGGGTGTTATTTCTTTTTGTTCTAGATCTTTTAGGTTAAGTAAAGTTACTAATATGAGATCTCACCAATTTTTTGATGTAGGCATTTAGTGGTATGAACTTATATGACTATATTAATTGTGTCCTATAGGTTTGAGTGTGTTTTCATTCTTATTTAATTCTAAAAAAAATTTAAATTTCCTTCTTGATTTCTGTCTTGACTCATTTTTCACTCAGTAGTGAGTTGAGTTTTCATAAGATTGTATACTTTCTTTTGTTCCTGTTGTTATTGCTATCTAGCTTTAATCCATGGTGGTCAGATGAGGTGGTGTTATTTCAATTCTCAAATCTGTTGAGACTTGCTTTGTGTGCAAAGATGTGGTCAATTTTGGAGAAAATTCCAGTAGCAGCTAAGAAAAAAGTATATTCCTTTGTGCTTGAGTAGAAATACCTGAATGTTTGCTAGGCCTATTTGATTTATGATGTTATTGAGTTCCAGCAATTCCCTGTTTAGTTTTTGCCTGAATGACCTATTGGCAAGAGTGAATTATTGAAGTCACCCACTATTACTGTGTGAGGGTCAATATGTGGTTTCAATTGTAATGGTGTTTCTTTTATGAATTTGGGTGTCCTTGTGTTTGGTGCATAAGTGTTCAGAATTACAATATCCTCTTGGTGGACTTTTCCTTTGAGGAGTATGTAGTATTGATAAGTATATTGTATCATTTCCAATTTTTTTCTGGCTAGTTTTAATTTGAAACCTATTTTATAAGATATTAAAATGGCTATAGCTGCTTGCTTCTTGGGTTTATTTTCTTGGAATACTTTTTTTCCATTCATTTATCCTGAGGTAATGTCTATCCTTGATGGTAAGGTATATTTATTGGATACAGAAGAAAAATCATTTTTTCTAATCCAACATGTTTTAGTCTGTGTATTTTTATTGGGAGAATTAAGACCACTGGTATCGAGAGCTTTTAGTAAGCAGTTTTTACTCACTCCTGTTATTTTGTTGACCCTCCTCCTTTTGGATTACTGTTCTGGGATTATATTTACTCCTTGTGTCTTCTTGGGTATGGTTAGCCTCTTCAAACTGAAGGTTTCCTGACAGTGCTTTTTGTAGAGCTAGATAAAAACTGCTAATATTTTGTTTTATCATGGAATACTTTTTCCATTGATTGTGATTGATAGTTTTTAGAATGTCCATATAGGCATTCTGGTTGTTAGAAAATCCATTGAGAAGTCAGAAGTTATCTAATGGGCTTGCCATTATATGTTACTTGGTCTTTTTTCTTCAAGCTTTTAGTATCCTTTTTGTTGTTGTTCTGTGTATTTAGTGTTTTGATAACTATGTGTTGTGGGGAATTTCTTTTCTAGTTCTGTCATTTTGGTGTTCTGTATGCTTTTTTTTTTTTTTTTACCTTGATGGGCAACTCCTTCTTTAAAACAGGAAAAATTTTTTATGATACTGTTAGAAATATTTTTCATACCTTTGAACTGAGTTTATTTTCTTCCTCTATCCTTATTATTCATAGATTTAGTCCTTTTATACTGTCCCAGATTTCCTGGAAGTTTTGTGCCTGGATTATTGTTTAGATTTAACATATTTTTTGACAGCTATCCATTAATTTTACCTTGCCTTCAACACCTTGAATTCTTTCTTTTATGTCTTGTACTCTGTTGGTGAGGCTTACCTCTTTTGTTTGACATGCTGTTTTCATTTCTAGTTTTATTTCAGTTTGGATTTTCTATAATGATTCTATTTCTCTGTTTTACTTTCATCATTTCATTAAACACAGACTTCATTAAGGGATTTATTCACATCCTCTTGAAGCACCTTGAATATATTCATAATTGCTCTCTTAAAGTCCTTGTCCTGTGTTTCAGTAATATTGCACTTCTCGGATCTATCGTAATAGGGCTAAAGACTTCTGGAGGAGGCATATTGTCTTGGCTGTTCATGTTTGTGTTTTTGCACTGGGATCTTTACATCTGGAATTATGATGTTTAAGGTGTTTGTTAATGTCTGTATCTGATTTTGTCATTGGGTAAATGTCCCATTCTTTGGTTGTTGTTGCTATCTCTGGATCTTAAAAATGTGGTGGCTGTGGAGTCCTTGGTAGAGAGTGCTTCTGTGACAGGCTGGTGGCTGACAGAAAAGACTGGGGATGAGCTAGAAAAGAAGGCTAAGAGGGCTGGTAGACAAATGGGTCCTTAGATTACCTTTTAGTAGATGTGTGCTTGTGTATGTTTGGGCATGTTTCCGTGAATGCAGTAATTTTGTGTATATGTATCTGTGTGTGGGGGGGTAGTATATTCCAAGTGCAGGTACTGTCACAGACCAGAGGATGGCCCTTAGATCCCCTGGAAGTGGAATTATAAACAGCTGTAAGCTGCCTGATGTGAGTGCTGGTAACAGAACCAAGGTTTTCTGTAAGAGTAGTATGCACTCTTCAGAGCCATCTGTCAAGTTCTGTACTAAGTTTTTGAATGTTAAAACCTTTAAAAACTAAGCTTTAATTTAAGCTAAATGTGTCTTAGTTACTGTTCTACCACTATAAAGAGATATCATGGTCAAGGCAACTTGTAGAAGAAAGCATTTAATTGGGGGTTTGCTTACACTTTCAGAAGATGAATCCATGACCATCATGGTGGGGAGCATGGCAGTGGACAGGCAGAAATGGTGGTAATGAGAGCTTATATCTGATCCACAAACAAGAGACAGAAAGAGACCACCTGGTGTGGGCTTTTGAAACTTCAAAGTTCACCCCTGTGACATATCTCTTCCAACAAAGCCACACCTCCTAATCCTTCCCCAAACAATTCGATACAACTGCATTAAAACGTGAGCCTTTGGAAGGCAATCTCATTCAAACCATCACATTCAACTCTCGGCCCCCCATAAACTTGTAGCCATATCACAATACAAAATGAATTTAGTCCAACTTCCAAAGCCCCCAAAGTCTTAAGACTATTTAAAAGTCCAAAGTACCTTCTGAGATTCAAGGCAATCTCTAATAAAATCAAATTATTCCCTTATAAAATCAAAAAGCAAATTATATACTTATAACATATAATGGTACAAAATATACATTATCACTCCAAAAGGGGGGTAATAGGGAGGAAATACTGGAGCAAAGCAAGACTGACACCCAGCAGGGCAAACTTTAAATTTTCTACCTTTTGTTGAACTTCTAAGGGATTAAATGGCTATTCCAATCTCTTATTCCTTCCAGCTTTGTTGACTAAAACACACTTGTCTCTCTCTTGGGCTTCTTCTACTTTTAGTTTACAGTTCTCCTCAACAGATACCTCACGGCTCTGTCATCTTCAGTATCTTGGAGTCTCCAACCCAATCCTAGCTTCATTTTCATAGCTTCATGGGATGGTCTCTTGGGATTCCCCTTCCACAACACTTTGCCTCAGCGGTTTTCCTTAGCTGTGGAGGAAGATTTCACAAACCCTCTACTCCTATGTCCTTCTTGACTCTAAGACTAGAACCATGAGACTGATGCTGCCAAGTTAACTGCTTGTTTGGGCTGGAACCTGGCCTTTTCCTTGAATTACACTGGTATAAGATGTGATCTGTTGATGCTTTTATTGTTGTTGCTATTGTTGCACAAACTTTCTAGCTTCCTTTTGTTTTAGAAGAAGATTCATCAGCCATTCCTTTTGTTTGTTTGTTTGTTTGTTTTGTTTGTTTGTTTTTTGAGACATGGTTTCTCTGCTTAGCTTTGGAGCCTGTCTATACCCCAGGCTGGCCACAAACTCACAAAGATCCACCTGCCCCTGCCTCCCCAGTGCTGGGATTAAAGGGTGGCCACCACCACCACCACCACCTTCACCACCACCACCACCACCAACAACCACCTCATCCACCTTCACCACCACCCACCTTTACCACCACCACCTTCACCACCACCAGGCTGGCATTTCCTTTTATAAATTGGAAGCTTATCTGGGTGAGACCTTGCCCTGAGGGTACCATTCCTTTATCCCATTTCTTCTCATTTCTTCCAGCACAAACTAAGGTTCTAATATTAAATTTCCTAGTGTTCTTTTTCTCCTTAAACTGTACAGTTTGTATTTCTTTTTACCCTGCTTGCTTTGTTGTTATTGTTGTTGTAGATCTGCGTAAGTGTAACCACTAACAAGCACATGACACAGTCAATATTAGAATGTCTTGAAATTGCCTCTGCCTATTATATTAGTCCAAAACTCAATTTAGGCTTCAAAGATTTTTTTCTTGGACAAGGGTAGGAAAAAAAGGTATATTCTTTACCAAAACATCACAAGAATGGTCTCAGTCCCAGCTGCTAATATTGTTTCTTTCTGGAACCTCTTAATCTGGGCCTCCCATAGTTCATATTGCTCTCACCACTACTCTGTTCCAAAATCTTATTCAGATGACTGTTAATCCCAGTTTATAGCATTCAACCATTTTCCTAATCTGAAGTTCCAAAGTCCACAGTCTTATAACAACCCACATAGCTAGGCCTGTCACAACCTGT